>ML346420.1:0-14847 GCA_005239505.1 Nicotiana paniculata
GTAAATTATCATAATTACTCGAGAGAGATTTATGGTAGAGTGAGAGTTCATGATTGATTGAGATTATTAATTAAGCTATAAGAAGTATCCGAGAAAGAATTCACCAATGGGGGAAACCATTACCTTAGACCTTTAATATTATTGTTTACATTAAATTGTTAGATTAATTACTAGTTGATTATTTTGTGAGTAGAATTAGTTAAACAACACAACTTGATATTCAAAAGTCTTGAGAAACTTGATTAAANTAGTGTGATCACTTAACCGAACTCATGAGGATCTTTGCATTGCTTTAGAAAAAACCCAGTCTTTAG
This sequence comes from Nicotiana paniculata, assembly GCA_005239505.1. Taxonomy (NCBI): domain Eukaryota; kingdom Viridiplantae; phylum Streptophyta; class Magnoliopsida; order Solanales; family Solanaceae; genus Nicotiana; species Nicotiana paniculata. Next base: position 315 of record ML346420.1, read on the forward strand.
AGGAGTTAACTGTTCCCTTGAGGGCTACCTATGAAGCTGCTGAAGTCGAGAAGGATGGGTTAAGATCTGAGCTTCAGATATGGAAGAAAGATTATGAAAGTCTCTAAGAGGCGGCAAATGTCGATGTTAGTTGGGCATACATGAATTCTCGCATCGATACATTGACGAAAATGAGACGGGGAGATTTCAACCGTGATGCCGAAATTGTAAAGATCAAGGAAGCCATGGAAAAGGCTCAACAAGGTTTGGATATTTCCCCACCTGAAGGTGAGACTCCTGCTGTCCAAGCCTCTTCATCCCAAGTTGATCTTACTCCTTCTGTTGATGATGAAGTCAATCCCCCTCCTCAAGAAGATTAAGATGTTGATTCNTTGGATCTAATTAAAGTCCCCAAATGACAAGTTAGGGGCACCTCAATGTATAAAAATTTATATGGCTAAGTATAAGTCAGTACTTAGTTTTTACTTAGCCGTTTTAATATATTAATACAAGTATGACTTTGGTTTTCCGTTGAGTTTCTGTTTAACTCTTTAAGTCTTATGCATGCTTTATTTTTCGAGGTTTTAGTTTTACCTCTGAATTTTGCATATAGAATGCTTTAGATTACTCGTACCTTTTCGTAATAGGCATGGTGTCATATTAAATGTGTGCCTTTCTGTAGTAAGCATAATTTATGGAAGAGGGCCCTTTTTTGATCGACACTTAATGAAGAAGACGTCTCAACTTCATAAAGGTGTAATAATGCAATAGAGTGATAGGAATTTTTTCACCTGTTTAACAATGTTTCTGAGGAAAGTTTTTTGTTTGATCTTTCACAAGTTTTTACATGTATTTGATTATCGTCTAAAACTCATGTTGCAACTGTTTCTTTTAAGATATTTGATATACACTTGTATTTCGTAACTGTTTTATGTATGTAACAATTTTTTCGAGTTAATACAATAGAGAAACTGCTTTTCATTTGTAACAGTTTTTATTCAAGTTGGGTTTTCACCCGTAACTGTTTTTGTCGACAAAACTTTTCAATAAGCACGAGGAAAATGCTTTTGCATTCGTAACCGTTTTATTTGATAACAATTTTCTATATGAGTATAAAGATTTCGTGATTGTTTTTAGTTACAACAAATTTTCTTTTGAAAAAGTACAAAGATGCGCATTTCTTCCTCGTGGATAACATTTCTAACATTTTTACTTTTAACCTGAACATGTTCGAAGGTTGTTTGGATTAGAGGCTTTGTGTTTGAGTCTTTAGATCTTTCGATTTTGCTCGTATCACTTGGCTTGCATGATAGATGGATCTTCAGGCTCGAGCTTTGACTTTTTGATAGTCTTTTTTGCTTCATTTTTTCCTTCCATACTGTATAGTCCCCCATGTGTTTGAGCTTTAAAGAATAATATCTCGAGCAGTTGACTATTCCTTCCTTGTGGTCCTTTTCGTGAAAAGGAAAAAAAAATACCGGACTCGAAGGTATATAATTTTTAAATGGTGACTTGCTTAACCCTTTTTTAAAACGTCCATCATAAAGTGTAACCTAGACCGGGATTTAGTTATTTCCTCACGTCTTTACAGGCCTAATATCATCATCTGGTCATGGGTTAGCTTTATGCCTATCATCTAAAAAGGTTAGTAAAATTTCAAATGTTCAAAATAAAATCAAACGTGTGATACCTGACCGGGGGTATTCCTTAAAAGTAGTACTTCTTCAAGTGAATCACATTCCAACTTGTTGGTAGGACTCTGTCGTCCATATCTTCCAACTCGTAGGCACCTTCCTAGCTATGCCTCGGATTTTGTAGGGTCCTTCCCAGTTTGGATTTAGATTTCCTGCGCCTACTTCTTTCGTTGATTGAAAGAATTTTTTTAGGATGAAGTCCCCAATATTGAAGTACCTGAGATGAGCTTTACAGTTGTAATAACTCTCTATGATTTGTTTTTGAGCTTCCATCCGTATCAGTGTTTCTTGTCTTCGTGGTTCGAGCACGTCCACATTGGTCCTCAATTCCTCGTCGTTTGCTTCCTCCATGACTGTTGTGAACCTTATCCATAGGTATTAAGGCTTTTTATCCATAGACAAGTGCAAACTAAGTTTCTCCCGTGGTTGTTTTTGAAGTTGTTTTATATGCCCATAGTACCGCTAGTGACTCATCAGGCTAGTTTCCTTTGGCTTTATCCAGCCGCTTCTTTAGATTGTTGATGATGACCTTATTTATTGACTTAACTTGACCATTAGCCACGGGGTGGTATGGCGTTCAAGTGATTCATTTGATTTGCCAGCTTTTGAAGAATTTTGTGATTTGCGAGCCTATGAATTGTGGGCCATTATCGCACACGATCTAATTTTCTATCCAAAGCGGCATATTATGTTTCTCCATACGAAGGTTTTAACTTCCTTTTCTCGCACTTGTTTGAATGATTCTACCTCTACCCATTTTGTAAAATAGTCGGTTAGCATGAGCAAAAATCTTACATGTCCTTTAGCTGTGGGAAGAGGTCCAACTATGTCCATAACCCATTTCATGAAAGGCCATGGGGATATTATTGGATACAATAATTCCGTTGGTCGATGCATGTTATTGGCAAACCTTTCGCACCTATCATATTTGGATACAAAGTTCTCGGCCTCTTCTTCCATATTAGGCCAATATTATCCAGCTCTGATTAGGGTTTTCACTAAGGATCTCGCCCCAGAGTGATTTCCAAAGTTTCCTTCGTGGACTTCTTTCATCACAAACTCCGTTTGGTCAGGTCCGAGGCATTCTGGTAGACCCCCCCCCNAGTACCGTGCAGCTTTGTGGCGAAGTTCTTGAGTTGTTTTCTTGTCTTCAGGTACGGTGCCATTCCGCAAAAAAATTTAGGATTTCGTTTCTCTAATCTCATGTTAAATTATTAAAAGTTGCCTCATTTTTATCCTTGTCTATAGCTTAATGGAATTGATGAACGACGATTGCATTGTCCTTATTTATTATTTCCGTGAGTGCTGCGAGGTTAGCTAATGCATCTACTTCAACATTTTACACTCTAGGTATATGTACTACCTTCCGTGTTTTTAATTGTCTCACGAGCTTTCGTGCCTTTTACAAATATTGTAGCATCCGAGTCTCCCGAGCGATGTAAGTCCCCTGCATTTGATTTACTACCAGTTGGGAATCGCTTTTGATCATGATTTTCTCGATTGAGAGCTCTCGTGCAAGTTCTAATCCTGCAATAACAGCTTCGTACTCTGCCTCATTGTTATTTATAGGATAACATTTGATAGCCTGACGTATCTTTTCACTCGTGGGTGATATTAAAACTATGCCTAAGTTGGCACCTTTTATATTGGAAAAACCATCGGTAAACAGGGTCCATTGACCCGGATTAACACTGTTGAAGAGTTGTAACTCTCTTTCCACTTCATGGACAATGCTATTAATAAAGTCAGCGACAAAATCAGCTAACATTTGAGACTTGATTGCAGTCCTAGACTATTATATTATATCATGCTCACTTAATTCTATAGCCCATTTGGCTAATCTTTCTTATAGTTCTTTTTTATACAATATGTTCCTTAATGGATATAAGGTCACAACTTAGGTTGGATGACATTGAAAGCATGGCCTTAATTTTCTGGATGCCATGATTGGAGCTAAGGCTAATTTTTCTAGATGTGGATATTTAGTTCCAGCATCTAGTAATGTCTTTCTTACATAATAAATAGGAGATTGTTTACCTTTATTCTCCCTTACCAACACTGCACTTACAGCAATTTTTGAGACGGCAAGGTAGATGTACAACCTCTCCCCTCCTTTGCCTTTGACAACAACAGAGGTTTTTTATAGATAAGACTTTAGGTCTTTGAGAGTCTAATGGCATTCTTCAGTCCATTCGAACCGGTTTTGATTTTTGCAAACTTCAAGGAATTTAAAACTTTTCTCGGAAGATTTGGAAATAAATCTTCCTAAGGCTGCAATTGTTCACGTTAGTCTTTGAAATTCTTTTTTGCTTATATGTACATAGGGTATTTCTTCTATAGCTTTAATTTGATCAAGATTTACCTGTATTCTCCTGTTTGATACAAGGAAACCTAAGAATTCACCCGATTCTACGCCAAAATCGCATTTTTCTGGATTCAGCTTCATATTATACATGCGTAAAATGTCAAAGGTAACAGAGAGGTGCCGGAAATGGTCTTCCGCCTGTGTCGATTTTACCTGTCATCGATGTAAACTTCCATCATTTTTCCCAGATGTTCCTAGAACATCTTGGTCACTAGCCTTTGATAGGTGGCTCCAGCGCTTTTCAAGCCAAAAGGCATGACTTTATAACAATAAGTCCTCTTGTTTGTAATAAAGGAGGTCTTTTCCTCGTATGAGGGATCCATTTTAATGTGATTATAACCAGAATACGCATCTAGGAAGCTTAACAATTCATGACTTGTGGTGGCATCAATCATTTAACGTATATGTGCTAATGGCAATGAATCTTTGGGGCATGCTTTATTTAAGTAAGTATAATCTACACATACTCTCCATTTTCCATTATTTTTAGGTACTACAACAATGTTAGCTAGCTAGTTAGGGTACATTACCTCTTGTATCGAACAAATCTTCAAGAGTTTATCTACCTCTTCGTCAATCACTTGGTTCTTGAATGGTCATTGCTTTCTTTTCTTCTCTTCGATTAGGGCTCAACCTCGTGCCTATATACAATTTATGTTCATGCTTTTGTTCAGACAATGGAACAACTTCGAGCTCCTCTGTAGTTGTTTTGATGTGCTTGTCTTCCTCCGGTTCATGAATGACATCTGATCTGGAATCTACATCCGAGTGGTCCAATGTACCTTCCGTGGTAACTTGATTCACCTTCTCGTAAGTATTTTCTTTCGTGCCTGTTTCAGCAATAATACTTTCTGTACATATTTAGGTATTAACTACTTCCATGCTTGTTTTGATGGTGTTACATGCTTGGGAGATTCACTTATCTTTTGATTCATCCACCTCTACTTTTTTGTTGTGGTGTACCACGAAATTTATATTTCTCGTGGTTTGATGATCGCCTCTAATTTTCCGAATCCCCCATTCATAGGGGAATTTAATTACCTGATGCAAGGTGGAGGGTATAGCTTTCATGTCGTGGATCCATGGCCTTCCCATGATTACGTTATAAGTCATGTCAGTATCGATGACTTGGAACATGGTACTTTTGATCACCCCCTCATCGTAAGTGCTAAGCTCAATTTCTCCTTTTTTTATAATCGTAGAGTTATCAAACCCTGATATGGCTTGTGCCCTTTGGATAACTTGATTCCCCAATAGCGTTTCTTCCACGACTCTTAGCAAAATGATATTGACTGAACTACCTAGATCAATCAACACTCTTTTTACGTTAGTGTCATGAATAACTAAAGATATTACCAGAGCATCATTGTGAGAAAGCATTAATCCGTCGATATCTGCATCATCGAAGGTTATATCTTCCACTTCTAGCTTTTCACGAACCTGTTTTCCGTGTGTAATTGTGAACTTTGTGGTCGTTTTGCAGACCACTCCGTTTACTTCTTCACCTCCGTGTATCACGTTGACGGTTCATTTTGGAGATAGAGGTTTTGGGGGCTCCTGCTTGTTCTTCATATATGCATGTTTACCTTTTTCAGTGAACAATTATCTCAAATAGCCCTATTTCAATAATTGTTCTACCTCACCTTGCAAAAATCTGTTCTGTGTCAATGATCGTTATGGAATTCACACCAAAGATCTGGGTTCCTCTTATTCGGATTCGACCTCATCTCTTTGGGCCATCGAACCTTATCACCCAAATTTCTTAACACTGAAATTAGTTCGGAGGTACTTACATTAAAGGTATGTTCCCCAATTTGCGCATTACCTCTAGGTCGCAGACCTTGATCCCTTCTGGATCTAGATGAAGATGAAGCCCGCATCTCTGCTTGGGTGTCCATAATCTGACCTGGTGTTTTCAAACCTGGGATGAGTTTCACGTCCCGATGGTCCCATGTAAGGATCGTACATGTTTTTACCTTATCTCATGTCTGATTCTGAATGCCTGGATCTACTATGATCTTCCTCTTTCGGACGAGCAATGGTATCTTCTTCTATTCAATGTTTAGTACTATACCTGTTATAAACATCGTTCCATGTTGTAGATTGGAATTCTCCCAAGCTTTCCTTGAGTTTTCTCATGGCTTCTGAGCTTTTCTCATTTAGATTACTTGCGAATGCCATGGCTTCCCAATTATCAGGAACCCTTGGTAGTTGCATTCTTTCTCGTTGAAACCTGTCTACAAATTCACGAAGTTGTTCCGTATCTCCTTGTTTTATTTTAAAGATGTCCTCCATCCTTTTCTAGACTTTTTGCGCACTTGAGTGTGCCTTTATGAAATAATCTGCAAGCTCAGCAAAAGAATCAATAGAGTTTTCAAGGAGAAGAGAATACTAGGTTAGCGCCCCTTTGGTAAGTGTTTCTCCAAATTTTTTAACCAGGACCGACTCAATTTCTTGTTTTGTTTAGCCATTGCCCTTCACTCCGGTGGTAAAAGCAATTACATGGTCGCGTGGTACAGGTGTTGCGCTTGGTTTCCAAGGTTGTTGATAATATCTATCAACGTCAATGCCTTTGATAACAGGTGGTACTCCAAGAATTTTTTCGATTCGATCGTTTTGTTCCTTCACCTGTTCCTGCAAAGTTAGTAATAAAGTTTGTACTTCAGAGTTATTAGATATACCTGGTCTCGCTTCGAGAGATTCATTAGGAGTATCTCCCATTCCTGAGTTTTCCAACACAGATTGGATTTTTCATGGTGATGGTATTATTGGGTGGTGGTGTCGGTAGTGCAGGTAATGCTGCCGGTAATCCCCTCGCAAATTCTTGCAAAGCTTGGCTCACATACTCTGCGCTCATTTGCTTTACTCGATCTTGTTCCACCGTTTGATCATTATTATCATTGTTTTTATTGGATCTTTCTAGCGATTGTTCCCTTGAACCACGTGGGGTTCTTGAAGGCGATTGAACTGGGGTTCCATTCCTTTGCTAGTTGTTGTCGTTGGATTTTGACATAGTTTAGAGGATATCGCTTTAAAGGCATACAAAGATTATTAGATTCCCGATAATGGAACCAATTTGTTTAACCAAAGAATTGGATTCTTTGCTCAAAGCTATTTTAATAAGAACACGGGTTTCTGATAACCAAAGAATAAAATTATAGTAGTCAAACTTGTAAATGGAAAGAAGTAAGATGCACAGAAAGAAAGTATATTGCAATAGTGGTTCGAGATCCTCCCCTTACACGTTATATTTTACTCCCTTACATAGGGAATTTCCTAATATAACGTCTGCCTTTTTCAGTGATTGAGCATTAATGACTAATAACAACTTCAATGTAACGTTACAGTGAATCATCAGTAACTGTTGAGTGAATGTGGTGTAACGTATGGATCTCTAATGTGAAGATCTTTGAATCTGCCCTTTATTTTGTCAATATACACTTTTGATCATATCTCTTCATCTTCTCAATTAGGTTGAAAACTTCCGTAGCTAATTAACTCGTGGATATGATATGTCGTGCCTCTTTGCCTCGTACCTCTTCTTAGAGTCAAATCCAGTTGTCGTGTCTTCATTGCTCCACGTAGACTACTGAGTCATCAAGGTTTATTACACGTGTGAAGCTCTTTTTTTACCAATATAATTACAATGGTAAAGCTCATCTCAGATACTTCAAGATTGGGGACTTCGTCCTCAAAAAAGTCTTTCAATCAACGAAAGAAGCAGGCGCAGTAAAGCTAAGTCCAAACTGGAAAGGACCCTACATAGTCCGAGGCGTAGCTGGGAAGGGCGACTACTGTGAGCATGTAATTTTTTACCCAGCATATACTCCTACAAAAATTCGATAAAATAAATTAATTTCACAATTTTTGTTGAATTTTAGTATTAATTGGGTATTGTTTTGCATTTTTTTTATATTCATAATTCTTCTTCTTAAAATTATTTAAAAACGCATAATTAGGTGCACCATTATTATCAAGAAATTATAAACTCATTATTTGTAATTAATCAAAATAAATAACAAAAAAATTGATGTTCCTTCGGCATAATGCAGATTTAAGAAATAATCGTTTAAACTTTGAATGATTAGAGATGTTTAAACTAATTGATTTTAATTTTAATTAAATTATCAATTAATTGGGCAAAGACTAATTTATAATTGATTACCACATTTTATTAAGTTTTAAGTTAATTAAAGTAATTAATTAGTTTGAATTAAGCTCAAAATCGGACCTGGGCTAACTTGACCATGCCCAAGAACTCGTCTCTACACTCCAGCCCAATTGATCCCCATCCGGCCGGCCCAAAAACTCACCCCGAAACGACCCCGTATTAAGCCCCTTCTCTTCTCAGCCGTTGGATCACTTTGATCCAACGGTCCGGAACTAAGAACCCCTACACTATAAATTTTTCCTAACACGCCCCTACCCCCCTCAGAACTCACCTCCCAAATACCTTAGAGACCCCCTCGTCCGTCTCTCTCTCTTCTCTCTAAAAAACCCTAGCCGCCTAGGATTCCCACCTTGCTCCGCCAACCGAAAATCTCCTACCGGTGGCGGACGACCTCCAAACAACCCCAAACTCTCACCCTATAACCTTCTCCTCCTCCCTTAATCCCATCCCACAACCAGTTTGCCCAAAATTCACCCAAAATCGACCGATCTGAGATCCATAACCCTAAAGACCCACCCTGTCGACTTGAAGACTATCAATGACTCTCACTTACATGAGTTGATAGCCCTTGTTGAGAGCTATCAATTCATATAGGTTTGGGTTATTTCCTAACCTCGCCGGAATCCGGCCAAACGCCCACTGGTACCCCCCCTTTCTTTTCCTATCTGTTTTTCTTTTTCTTGTGTTTTTGTTTCCTTTTCCAAATAAAATCATTACTGATTAGTTTTTGTTCTCATGTTACTCATTCGTATATGTCACTTCTTTTATTGATTTAACTTCTAAGAATTAACTCATCAGATTAATCTTCCAAANTCATTACTGTTTAGTCCTTGTTCTCATGTTACTCATTCGTATATGTCACTTATTTTATTGATTTAACTTCTCAGAATTAACTCATCAAATAGGGTCATATATGTGTATCTATGTTTTGTTCATGCTTTTAGGTCACTGTTTTCATTTAGTTTAGTCATTCAATGCATGCTTTGATTATGTGGTAGCTATGTTTAGGTTTAATTGTTCTTGTCAACTAATGACTAGGATTATCTGTTAATCATCGATTAAATATGTCTTCTTGCATGTTTTCTCAGTTAATTTTGATTACGAGCAGTTAGTTTAGTTGATTCATGTTTTTCTTCACTGCTTTCCCTAAGTATACTTCCCTATCCGATATTAGTTGATTCCCTGACTTGTTTGCTGATGTTTAGTCTATTGCTGAATTATTTTTCAAAGCCTGATTAGATAATTACCTCAACTCGTCTGTTGATCGTAGTGTAGTCTGAAGATTAATCATTCGCCTAGATTAATTTATTAGTTAATTAGGGTCCTAACTTCATTAAGAGTTTAGTTACTAATATAATTAACTAAGATCAAGAAGCAGCCTAATAAACTAACCATTTTTATTAATTGGTAAGTCTTGAAATCTTGTCCAAGATAATTAGTCTGGATTAACTGACTAAAACAAATCATTTAACCTACGCTTAATAATTAGCCAACACCTAATCAACCTCTTAAACCAGTTTAAAATCAGTAGGGATTAAGCCTCTTAATTAATCGAGTCTAACAACGTAGTTGTTTCTATCAATTAATCTAAGACAAACTAGTTAGGACCAGTTGTGCATTTGAGTTAACTAAGTTCTAAATAATTTCACCTTTAAATAATTTCAACTCCCTCGACCTAGAAGTTAACTTAGCTAACCTCTTAAGTAGTTAACTAAAAAATCAGTCCAAAGACAATTAACTTAGGATTAATTAGCTAAAATAAATTAGTTAATCTGGGCTTAAATAATTGGTTAAGCCTCTGATTTTAGGTAACCAATTTGAATTACTTAACTAAGTCAGTTTAGTTTAAATTAAGGAATTAAATTGATTGACCTACTTTATTTATTTAACTTAAACATGGATAATTAGTATGAAAACTATGTTTAGGCATTTAATCATTTAACCTTTAATTAGTTAACCTAACCTTGATTAAAGAACAACTAGTAGTCACCTATGGGACCAAACTAGTGTTAGTTAACTATAGTTAAATAATAACCCAAGAAAGTTTAACCCTGGTTACCTAATGGTAATTTCAGAGACCTCAAGGGGTATATTAGGTATTGTAGGTTAAGAAATCAGATTTTTCAGGGTTGTTTACGTTATTTCGTGGGCTGGAAGTTTCTAGAACATGGGGGATTTGTCCCAAAGGATAAGGGTGACAACTGCCCTATGTACTATTTCAGATTTGAAAATTGGAATATATCATAGGATACCCTATTCCCAAATAGTCTATAAATAGACCCTCTTTTTTTTTTATCAAATTATACTACTTGGCTGTGTGCCTAGTAGCTATTTTATTTCTAATAAAGCATGTAACAAATAACGATGTTATCTCACATATAGTGAGATGATAAGATCTGGTTACTATTACATATATCATATTACCAATCTTGGGTCTATTGAGCCCAATTTTGGTATCAACATTGAATCTACCCTTAAAGCGAACAAATTTAAAAATATCCAACTACACCATTGTTTTCCATATACTGTTTGTATCTGGGTAGAGTTGTATAACCAATAGTTCATCATGCTTGAAATCCAATTAGTGCTCGACCTCAATGGTGTTTCTCCTTGCATTTTCTGTTCTTGTTTCCCTCTGTTACGCATTTTTCTTTTCCTGTCCTGCTTGTACAATGTGTCCATCTTGCCATATGAATCCTATAATCCCAAGAGTCCATATTCAGAGAACCATATCTGATAGTAGAACCAAGGACAGTGTTACGATACAGCATCCTTGATTCCATTTTTGTGTAGCCTCCAGTGAGTATGTAATCCTTGGTTGGGGCCTTCCTGTGACTGGATTTATCTTGTTCTGTCAGGGTATTGCCCTTTTTTGTCTCGTAGAAGTCCATATGTTCCACCCAGTCGATGCATGTTTGCCTCCATATCATTTAGGTGTTGATGCAAAGTATTCCTTTTTTATAAATCTCCATGCTACTGAGTTGTTGCATGACTCGAAGGTTTCTCCTTTGGACTGAATGCAGAGCATTAATACCACCAGCAAGAGATCCCTTAGATATGCAACAAACTCAGCTTTTGTACCTGCAGAAAAGAAAACCATGTTAGTGTGAAAATGGATCACCATGTCCTCCTCTATACTGATTTAAACATGGTGATCTACAGCCTTATTTTCCCTGGACTTCCACTTTGATCTCCCTTCTCCAGTAATCAGTTTCTTGCAACCTTCACTCTCAGGTATGGGCATTGTGATTTATCATCATTTAGGATCCTCCTGCCCTCTGAGTCTAACTCCCAGAAGTCATGGCTCTCTATATCTCCATTGTCCAAGGCATAGTTAGCAAGATGGTCTGCTAATCTATTTCCCTCTCTGAATACGTGTGACACCCTCAGATTGCATTGTTCCCTTAATCTCCCAATCTCTTCAATCTGATCAGCTATGCTCCAAGGAGGTTTCCATTCTCCTACAATGACCTTTTTGATCAACATAGAATCTGTTTGCCGCCATATTTGTATATGATTCCTTGCATTACATATCCTTAAGGCTTCTACTATTGACGTGTCTTCTGCTTCATTATTTGAACCTTCCCTTATCTCCCTTCAAATTGCATAGATCAGATCTCCATGGTCAGCCCTCAAACTGAATCCAATTGAACTTCTCCCTGGGTTTCCTCTGCTTGTACCATCTGTATTTACCTTTATCCAACCTTCCTGTGGCATTTCCCATATTACCTTTGCAGCACTGTAAGGATGTCGTGCCACTTATGTGGTACCTTGATGCCAGGTTTCCTTAGCTGTACTAATGCTTGCATAGTTGATGACACTTGGTATATCACTCGATTAACTGAGACAGCATCTCCATGCTTCCAGCTATTCCTCCTCTTCCATAATTCCCATATGATACACGATGGTAGGGACTGCATTATAGGTTTGATCCTTGGCAATACCTGGTCATTCCAGCATCTAGTAATAGCTTGGTGTAGTGAAAGCCCCTCCATTCTAATACCTGCTCTCATTAGAAAATATTTCCATATTGTCGCAGCTGCATTAGAAGTAAAGAACAGGTGCTCTAATGTTTCTTCCTTGGGTTGTGAACAACACCAACATCGTGAAGGCATGCAGTACCCCAGCCTCTTCATGAAGTCATCCAGTGGTATCTTGGATTTCCACACCTTCCACATGAAAGAGGAAATTTTGAAGGGTAGTCCTTTCACCCACATCATCTTATAAGATTGCCTAGGATTATCCCTTTTCCTAATATATTCCCATGCTGTTTTAACAGAAAAATTACCCCTGCCCTCTAACATCCACATTGGAGTATCCAATACAAGTTCCATAATAGGGGCTTGATATTTTCTATTATATGCATGACTAGTTCAGCTGGCAATAATTCCCTCAGCATGCTAACATTCCAGGTTTCACCTTCTACCACTTCATACACATTATGTATGTTCTCGTTTATTTCAAATTCCTGTGGAACTATGTAATAAAGAGCTCCTAGTCCAGTCCAGTTATCAAACCAAAAGAGTGACGATCCCATTTTTGGCTTCCACATGATCTGCTGCTCAATCAATTCTCTACATTCAATCATTTTCCTCCAGATATGTGAGCCATCTCTCCATGGAACCACTACTGCATTCAGTTTCTTACAGTATTTCTGGCTCATAAATGAACTCCACAGACTAGGTTTGGTTCTAAAATTCCACCAAAGCTTACAAAATAGTGCCCTAGAAACATCGTGGAGTGATCGAAAACCTATACCTCCCTCTTCAGTTGGCATACACAGTGTAGTCCATGATGCCCAGTGTCTCGAGTTCCCTCCTATGTTGCTGCTCCAAAAGAAGTTGGCAAACATTTTGTGCAGCTTATTAATGACATAACTAGGTGGATTCACTGCTGACAATAAGTGGATTGGCATGCTCTTTAGAACACTAGCTATCAAAACTGCTCTACCACCTATTGAGAGCATCTTGCCTTTCCATGATTGCAATTTATCCATCACTATCCTCATCAAATCCTGGTAGTAATCCATTCTCCTTCTTGCATAAAATATAGGGAATCCTAGGTAAGTTAAAGGGAATTCCTTATTACTTATCACTGTTATCCTCTCAACCTTTCTAAACACCTCACCATTTGTAAGATGGTGCATATAGAAAGCTGATTTTGATTTGTTAACCAACTGTCCTGAAGCTGTTTCATACGCATGTAACACTTGCATGATTAACCTCAGGGGTCTTGCATGTGATGAAGCAAATATTATCATATCATCTGCATATGCTAGGTGGTTGATTTTTGGACTCCACTTTGGCATGCCAAAACAGTGATATTGTCTATTCTGATGCAATGCGTTGAGCCCCCTCGAAAGTGCTTCAGCAGCTATTATGAACAGAGTAGGTGATAGGGGATCTCCCTGTTTTACTCCCCTTTATGACTTGAAAAAACCATGCGATTGACCATTAACTAAGATAGAGTTCCAGTTATTCCCAATCAGATCAAAGATTAGCCCAATGAAATTTTCTGAAAATCCCATCTTCCTTAGCATTTTGGTCAGGAATAACCAGGACAACCTATCATAGGCTTTAGCCATGTCTAGTTTGATAACAACATTTGGTCCAAATACTGTTCTCAATCTTATATCTGTTATAATCTCCTGTGTCAACAAGACATTCTCCACTATGCTCCTCCCCTTCACGAAACCTGCCTGTTCTTCAGAGATCCAGTTTGGTAACATGTCAACAATTCTTTCATGAATCACCCTCGAAAANCATGGCAACCATATCCTCTTCAATTATATTCCAGCAGGTATGATAAAAGGCTCATGTAAACCCATCAGGTCCTCCTATTGAGTCTGCATTTAGTCCCATTACAGCATGCTTAACTTCTTCAGTTGTTGGTAAAGCCATGAGTTTTTCATTCTGCTCGTTATTCACCATGGAAGGCACATGACTTAGAATGTCAAAATCATTAGGTACCTGCCTTTCAGTAAATTGATCCTTGTAAAATTTCACAGCCTCATCTGCAATCTGGACACCCTCCTCCAACCAATTACCATCACTGTCTTGGATTCTGGTCAGCTTTAATCTTTTCCTTCTTCCATTAACTTGAGCATGAAAGAATTTTGTGTTTCTTTCTCCATCCCTGAACCACATCATTCCTGATTTTTGCCTCCAGAATTGTTCCTCAATGTCCAAGTATTTAATCATTTCCGCCTGTACCTGTTGCAATCTAGTTCTATTAAGTTGTGTTGGCCTCATTTCAAACTGCCTTTCGTACACTAGTACCACCTCTTCCAAACTTGCTATCTTTTGAAATATGTCTCCATATGTT
>ML346421.1:0-19108 GCA_005239505.1 Nicotiana paniculata
GCACGTGGGTCCACATGATTTGGAGGAATAGGTGCAATCATGTCATAATGCTTTAATTTCTCATACAAGCTTGCATATGACTCCCATATTGGTGTAAAATTATCTTTCGACCTTTGTTCTCCTCTATACCCCTTGCCTGGATATGGGTTATAGGGCATTTGGAAATTCTGTGAAGGCTGGTGGAGATTTTGCGATGCTTGCCTTTTGGGGTGTCTTGGTGGCTGGACAACATATTCAGGTGGAGCAAAAGAGTATTGTGGGTTTTGAGGTGGATAGTAGTGCTCATGTGAATCATCGAAAAACAGACAAGGCTGGTCATACCTTCGAGATGTTCTCCTAGGACCTCTTCTCAGCCCCGATGCCATCATGATTTCTTCATTTTTCTCGTTCATGTCGCTAAGATTATCAGATTCAATCTGGACAACCTGAGTTGCGGCTTTGAGAACTGTTTGGCTTATAATTTTGCCTGTCTTAAGACCATTCTCAACCATTTCTCCCATTTTGATTGCTTCTGAGAAAGATTTGCCAACTGCGGACATCATGTTTTGAAAATAATCTGGCTCTTGCGCCTGAATGAAGACAGTGATTAGCTCGTGATCATCCATGGGTGGCTTAACTCTAGCCGCTTGCTCTCTCCATTTAATGGCATATTCCCTGAAACTTTCAGTTGGTTTCTTCTTCAGGTTGGAAAGGGAATTGCGGTCTGGGGCAATGTCGATGTTGTATTGGAACTGTTTGACAAAATCCTGAGCCATGTCATCCCAGACATACCAGCAAGATGTGTCTTGATCAGTAAACCATTCAGAGGCTACCCCCGTAAGGCTTTCCCCAAAATAAGCCATTAGCAATTTTTCATTTCTTCCTGCACCTCTTAGCTGATTGCAATACCTTTTCAGGTGGGCTATGGGATCTCCATGTCCATCATACTTTTCAAATTTGGGGATCTTGAAACCAGGTGGCAAGCGGACATTAGGGAACATACATAGATCCTCGAAGGCAATACTCTTTTGACCTGCCAACCCTTGCATGTTTTTTAACTGTTGTTCTAAGCTATTCACCCTTTTGATCATTTCTTCCTGTGCCATATTTTGGACATGCTTCTCAATATTTGCAGGAAGATCAAATAGGTATGAGTGGTACACAGGAGAGTGGTATTGTTCTTTATGGGTAGAAAATTGTGACTCATGAGGTTTCCTCTGCACCACCGTCGGTTGTGGGACAGTGAAAACAGGCATAACAACAGCGGTTGTCTGATTGTTTGCCAATGGCAAACTTTGAGAGCATGCAACTGGAGCTCCAGTTGTGGTCGTACAGCTAGGATAAAGACTGGACCCAGGTGGATAGGATTGATCAGACAATGATACTGGAATGGTAGTTGTCGAGATGGGTGTGAATTTTGGGAAACCCTGAACAGAGAAAGGTGGCCCTTGGCCTTTGGCCCATGCTTGACACATTTCAGTCATTTTCTGTTTCAGTACTCTGTTTTCCTCAACCACAGTAGACTCTTGTTGAACCTTTTGACCCTGAGTCTCCTGAGCACTCATAACAGCTTCGATGTCAGTTATCATTTTTCTCTTGGATTTTGCGTTGTCAGCTTACCACAAACCGACCACCTCAAACTTTCTTCACAATTCAAAACAAAGGACACGTTAGAATGGACTCAGTCGGTCCTTATTATCATTATTCTTCTTTTGATTTTTTTTTTCACTTTTTTTTCTTTTTGAAATCATTCGATCGACCTTGATGTGGGTTGCCTACGTATCATGACGACACATGAATCAGATCTTGCTTAGTTCGGGAAGATCAGGCATGAAGGTTGTAAACTAATTTTTTTTTTTGTGATTTTGAATTTATATATATATATATTTTAAACAGAGACTTAAAAACAAGAAAGAAAATATTTTTTGATTTAGATTTGTTTTTGTTTTTTTTTTGTTGAGAATTTTGAAAAAAAGGGCTTCTAAAGAAGAAAGAAAATATATATTTCTTTTTGGAATTTCGAAAGAAAAATTTCTAAAGAAAGAAAAGAAATATTTTTGGAATTTTGGACTTTTATTTTGAATTTATGAAAGAAATACTTCTAAAGAAAAAGAAAATATTTTTGAAGCTTGAATTTTCTTTTTGATTTTCAAAAGAAGAATGAAAATATTTTTGGATTTTTGATTTTATCCTTTTTTTTTTGTTTTTTCGATTTTTTTTAAGAAAGACTTGTAAAGAAGATAGAAAATACTTTTTTTCGGATTTTTGATTTTATTTGTATTTTTTTGTTCTAATGAAAAACTCCTACAAATAAAATATTTTTTGGTATAAAAATTTTCTTCGTTTTTATTTTTTTCAGGATTTTCTAAAAGAAAGACTCCTAAAAGGAATTAAAGAAAAATATTTTTGAATTTTTAAAAAATGGGAATCAAAGAAAGACTTTTCTAAAGAAGGAAGGAAAGNTTCTATTTGTTTTTATTGTTAGTTGGTCAACACACAAGCAGAAACAAATAAACGCATATGTAGCAGGTAAGATGCATCAGGATAATCTTTCATTTCGGGTACACCTGTCCTAGACGGACCCAACCCCTGTGTTGAGTCCCCTAAGTCAAATGCACACGATGCAAATAAGCGTTCATACTAGGGATCCGGTATGAGGCTATGTTATTCTAAGTTTAAATTCTGGGGTTTATTGTTCTAGACCTGGCTTACCCGAGCGAACAACTCGAGCTGAGGGGTGGCAGCGTACCGGGAATACAGAAGCTTCACCGGCTTTGCAACTTGTCCGAACCTCGTTCTAAAATTTGGATATGACCCTAACAGAAAAGAAGTCACACGAAGTGCACACTTCCCAGATGATTTAGAAGACTCAGAGAGAAAAGGGTTTCAGCACAATTCATATACAATTCAGATAATATCAAAGTGGTAAATAGTGGCATTTAACACATTGGGTTCAAACATGTAAAATCAGATAATAAAGCCAAATATAACAGTTATTCTAAGCTCGAATTCTGAACCCTGAACCAGAGATTCTGGGTTCCAGTCCCCAGCAGAGTCGCCAGAGCTGTCACACCTCCTTTTTCCTCCGATAAGGGTGATAGGGGAGTTTTTCCACTTTAAGTGACATTATTCGGATTTGGGATTTATTTTAGTTTCAGAGTCGCCACCCGGATTTTTACGATGTTCCGGGACACCATCTATTTATTGAAATCCCAAACCGAGGAAATTTTGACTCTGTTTAAAATGTCTGCGACCAGAAATTCGAGTAAGAAATTCTGTTAACTCGGGGGAAGGTGTTAGGCACTCCCGAATTCCGTGGTTCTAGCACGGTCGCTTAACTATTATTAATTGGCCTAGTTATCTGATTTATACATATTGAAACCTATTGTGCATTTTTACCTTCTAACCGCTTTTAATATTTATGGAATTATTTTTTGGAACAAGTAACGATGTCGTACACTTGTTGTTTTGATACACATTGCAAACCGCGCCACATGAAATGCACCCACGATTCACAACATGTTTATTTTATTATTATACGAAGTTATGACCGGGTCACATGAAATGCACACCCGAATTGGGATTATGTATCGTGACCATGCCACGGGAATCGTACCCACAGTCACGATAATTTATTTATTAATCGCGCCTAAAACAAGCTACGATGTTCTTAGCGGCTAAATTAACAAGATAAAATAAAGAATTGACAAAAATCATTTAATTCCCGGGCCCCACGACCCACTGTGTTGCATCCAAAACCACCAAAATCTGCTATAGCTTAATCAAATTGGCTCATAACATATCGTCAAAATCTGGTCAATTCCATGTTAGAACAAGAAATTGAAGGCAAAGACTACTATTTTCGACACATTAACTATCAAATGCAGATTCACGCAAAATCAGAGATTCAAACATCAAAGTGAACACAACTAAACTCTTAATATGGCACTTTCAAGTCCTCAATTCACCATAATAACATCAAACAAACAAATAAATAAGTGAATAACAGAGGGAAGGAATGAACCTGTTCAAACAAGGATTTCCTTAATAACAATAGGCATAGTCCCAATGAGAGTCGATTATTGAATTCGGACAGAACCACGTGTCAGTAAGAACACTCGAACGAAAATCTTTCTTTTTTAATCGCTTTTTGGAGTCTAAACGAAGGAACAAAAATGAAAACCCAAAGATGAAGAATCAGAAACAGAGACCTCCTCCTGTTCGTGTGTGTTTTCGGATGTTGCTCGGCGAGAAGGGAAGCAATTCAAGCTGTTGTTTGTACGCGAAGAGGGACTATTTTGGGTGGTTTTCGGGGTAGATTTTCAGCTCATTTTTGGGTTATTTTTGCGGGTGATTGGGGTTTAGTTGAGCAGCTTTTTTTGCTGCTATTTCATGTTGTTTTGGGGGGCAAAAAATGTGAGGTTTTGGAGCTGAAGTGGGGGTTGATTTGGAGGTTGGTTTTGGGGTGTTTAAGGACTATTTTTTTAGCTATGTTTTGGGGTTGTTTGCTGGGGTTTTGGAGTGGAAACAAGGCTGATTTTTATGGAGGTTTTTTGAGAAGGAAGATGAAGGTGTAAGAGGTGTGCTGATGGGTTTCTTCGGAATAGGGGTCTAAACGGTGCTGCTTCAGGTTGGGGGATTCGGTCCTCTCCCTAGCTTATTGTAGGCATTACCTATAATATAGGTCTAGGTTTTAAGTGTATTTTTTGTATATTTGCCAGTTAGTCCCTAGGTCTTTTTGTGTTAAGTCCTTAGGGTCTTTTTATTTATTTTTTGTATCAAAGAAGAGTCTAAAAGGGTCCCTAAATTACACAATGCCTTTTAAAATAAGGTAAAAATACTACACAATATCAAAGCTAATCCTAATTAATTAAACTAAACATGAGACTATTTTTGTGTTTCGAAATTATATAAAGATAAAAATAAGGTACTATTTTTGTATTATTTTTTTTTAAAATTTATGAAAAGTACATAAACTAAAATGTTTTTTTTGTTGTTGTAGTTTTCATTTTTCTTGTAATAAAATAAAGTAAAAGAATCAAGATGAGTTGAAAAATCTATATTAAACCTAAACTAAGTATTTAAATGCTAAAATATGCAAAATCTTGGGGAGGGTCAAAAATCACATGACTACACAGCGGACTAGCTTCAGATGACGCTATGGGATTTCTTTAGGAGTGTCATCGTATTCTACGCACTATGGGATTGTGGAGACCAGTGGGTTTCTTTCACCGCTTTCCAGCTGAGGGGAGCGGCATATAGGTGGTGGCGGGCCTATGAGCTGAGTAGTCCGGACAAGGTAGCCTCACTCACTTGGACTCAGTTTTCGGAGATGTTTCTGCGAGAGCATGTCCTTCAGAGCCTCATTGATACTTGGCGTGCGGAGTTCGAGCAGTTGCGCCAGGGTACTATGACTGTGTCAGAGTATGCAGTCCATTTCAGCGAGTTAGCTCGGCATGCACAGCCTTGGTTGCCACAGTCAGAGAGGGGGTTCGCCGTTTCATTGAGGGGATCCATCCTAGTATTCGGACCAGTATGGCCAGAGAGTTGGAGATGGATATCACTTACCAGCAAGTAGTGAGTATTTCCAGGAGAGTAGAGGGCATGTTCGTCCGGCACAGAGAGGAGAGAGACGCCAAGAGGTCTCGAGAGACTGGCTATTTTTCAGGAGCTCGGGCACCAGCAGCACGTT
Organism: Nicotiana paniculata; assembly: GCA_005239505.1. NCBI lineage: Eukaryota > Viridiplantae > Streptophyta > Magnoliopsida > Solanales > Solanaceae > Nicotiana > Nicotiana paniculata. The sequence goes on from ML346421.1 coordinate 5,672, forward strand.
ACAGTAGGGGCTTTTTGGGTCGCCCTATTCATTCAGTCCTTCCAGCAGCCAACGGTATTCCAGCTCCTCCTAGACCTCAGGTGTCCTATTATGCACCACTAGTATCTAGTGTGCCTCCAGTTCGAGGTGCTACTTACGGCCAACCCAGCAGGCCAGCTCCTATTCAGTCTCAACCATAACATCCTTCGAGGGGTTGTTTTGACTGTGGTGACACTCGTCACGTGATTAGAGATTGCCTCAGGGCCAGAAGGAGTGCACCTCCACAGTCTTATCAGCCTCCACGTGCTCCGCCAGGTCCTCCGGCTATACTTCCAGCCCCAGCTTCCACTCGACCTCCTCAGTCAGCTCGAGGTGGGGGTCGGGGAGGTAGAGGTCGACCTAGAGGGGGAGGCCAGGCCAGGCCAGATCTTATGCCCTTCCAGCCCATTCCGAGGTTGTTGCTTCAGACTCAGTCATCACAGGTATTGTCCCTGTCTGCCATAGAGATGCATCGGTATTATTTGATCTAGGCTCTACGTATTATTATGTGTCCTCTTATTTTTCTCCACATCTGAGGATATCTCGGGATTCTTTGAGTTCCCCTGTTTATGTATCTACTCCTGTGGGAGACTCTCTAGTTGTGGACCGCGTATATCGGTCGTGTTTGATTTCTCTTAGTGGTTTTGAGACCAGGGCTGATCTATTATTACTCAGCATGGTAGATTTCGATGTTATCTTGGGCATGGACTGGTTGTCGCCCCATTATTCTATTCTTGATTATCACGCTAAGACCGTGACGCTGGCTATGCCAGGCTTGCCGAGATTTGAGTGGAGAGGTACCTTAGAGTATACTCCCCGCAGGGTCATTTCATTTCTTAAGGATCGACGGATGGTTGAGAAGGGGTGTGATGCGTACTTGGCCTATGTGAGAGATGTCAGTGTTGATACCCCTCCAGTTGAGTTAGTCCTAGTAGTGAGGGACTTTTCTGATGTATTCCCAGCTAATCTTCCGGGTATGCCGCCAGACAGAGATATTGATTTCGGCATTGATTTGTTGCTGGGCACTTAGCCCATTTATATCCCTCCTTAAATTATGGCTCCTCCTGAGTTGAAGGAGTTGAAGGAGCAGTTACATGAGTTGCTTGATAAGGGTTTCATCAAACCCAATGTATCACCTTGGGGCGCTCCAGTATTATTTGTGAAGAAAAAGGATGGTTCTATGCGTATGTGTATTGATTATCGGCAGTTGAACAAGGTCACGTGAAGAACAAGTATCCTTTGCCTCGCATTGATGATTTATTCGACCAGCTACAGGGTTCTAGGGTATTCTCCAAGATTGACTGGCGTTCTGGCTATCATCAGCTGAAGATTCGGTAGCCGGATATCCCAAAGACTGCCTTCAGGACCAGATATGGTCACTATGAGTTTCTTGTTATGTCATTTAGGCTGAACAATGCCCCAACAACTTTTATGCATTTGATGCACAGTGTGTTCCAGCCTTATCTTGATTCCTTCGCACTGTGTTTATTGACGACATTATGGTGTATTCCCGATCACGGGAAGATCATGAGCAGCACTTGAGGACTGGGCTTCAGACTTTGAGGGAGAAGAGATTGTAGGAAAAATTCTCTTAATGTGAGTTCTAGCTTGATTCAGTGGCATTCTTGGGCCACATAGTGTCTTGGGATGTTATCAAGGTAGATCCGAAGAAGGTGGAGGCGGTGCAGAGTATGCCTAGACCGTCCTCAGCTACAGAGATCCACAGTTTCCTTAGTTTGGCTGGGTACTATCGCCGTTTTATGGAGGGATTTTCATCCATTGCAGCACCGATGACCAGGTTGACTCAAAAGGGTGCTCCGTTCAGGTGGACTGAGGAGTGTGAGGAGAGCTTTCGGAAGCTCAAGACAGCCCTGACTACAGCTCCAGTGTTGGTATTGCCTACAGGTTCAGTGTCCTATACCGTTTATTGTGATGCTTCGAGGATTGTCCTTGGAGCGGTATTGATGCAGGGCGGTAGGGTGATTGCCTACGCATCCAGAAAATTGAAGGTGCATGAGAAGAACTATCCAGTTCATGATCTCGAGTTGGCAGCGATTTTTCACGCCCTGAAGATATGGCGTCATTATTTATACGGTGTTCCCTATGAGATTTTCACTGATCACGGAGTTTGCAGCACATATTCAAGCAGAAGGACCTCAATTTGCGCCAGCGGATATGGTTGGAGTTTCTAAAGGACTATGACATCACTATATTATACCACCCGGGGAAGGCCAATATGGTGGACGACGCCTTGAGTCGCCGGACGGAGAGTTTGGGGAGTTTGGCATATCTTCCGGCAGTTGAAAGGCCCTTAGCCTTAGATATTCAGTCCTTAGCCAGTCAATTCGTGAGGTTGAATCTTTCAGAGCCTTGTCGGGTTTTAGCTTGTGTGGTGGCTCGGTCTTCTCTTTATGACCGCATTTGAGAGCGCCAGTATGATGATCCCAGCTTCTGGTTCTTCAGGACAGGGTTCGATGAGGTGACACCAGGGATGTGACTATAGGAGATGACGGTGTGATGAGGATGCAGGGTTAGATCTGTGTGCCCAATATGGATGGGCTTCGGGAGTTGATTCTTGAAGAGGCCCATAGCTCGTGGTACTCCATTCATCCGGGTACCGCGAAGATATACCAGGATATGAGACAACACTATTGGTGGAGAAGGATGAAAAAGGATATAGCGGAGTCTGTGGCCAAGTGTCTCAACTGTCAGCAAGCCAAATATGAGCATTAGAGGCAGGGAGGTTTACTTCAGCAGATTGAGCTTCCAGACTGGAAGTGGGAGCGGATCACCATGGACTTCGTGGTTGGACTTCCTAGGTCTTTGAAGAAGTTCGATGCTATTTGGGTGATTGTGGATCGGCTGACCAAGTCAGCCTATTTCATTCCGGTGTTGACTACAAACTCCTCCGAGAGGTTGGCGGAGATTTATATCAAGGAGATTGTTCGCCTCCACTGTATTCCAGTATCTATCATTTCAGACAAAGGTGCACAGTTCACTTCACGGTTCTGGAGAGCCGTTCAGTAGGAGCTAGGCACTAGGGTAGAGTTGAGTACAACCTTTCACTCTCAGACGGACGGGCAATCCGAGCACATGATTCAGATTCTTGAGGATATGCTCCGTGCCTGTGTGATGGATTTTGGAGGATCATGGGACCGATACTTGCCATTTGCAGAGTTTGCCTATAATAACAACTACCAGTCCAGCATTCAAATGGCGCCATATGAGACTCTGTATGGTAGACGGTACCGGTCCCCAGTGGGATGGTTTGACCCGGGAGAGGCCAGACTGTTGGGTACAGATTTGGTCCAGGACGCCCTGGACAAGGTGAAGGTGATTCAGGAGAGACTTCGCACAGCTCAGTCCAGGCAGAAGAGTTATACGGACCGAAAGGTTTGTGATTTGGCATTAATGTCTGGTGGTCGGGTTTTGCTTCGGGTATCACCTATGAAGGGCATCATGAGGTTCAGGAAGAAGGGTAAGCTGAGTTCGAGATTTATTGGCCCTTTTGAGGTGTTGCGATGTGTTGGGGAGGTTGCTTATGAGCTAGCCCTGCCTCCCAACCTAGCAGGAGTTCATCCGGTATTCTATGTCTCCATGCTCCGGAAGTGTCACAGTGACCCGACTCATGTTTTGGATTTTAGTTCAATCCAGTTGGACAAGGATTTATCATATGTTGAGGAGCCAGTAACTATATTGGATAGAAAGGTCAGAAATCTCAGGTCAAAGGATATTGCGTCAGTAAAGGTTCATTGGAGGGGTCAGCCGGTCGAAGAGGTGACTTGGGAGACCGAGCAGGATATGTGTAGCCAGTACCCTCGTCTTTTCACAGCTTCAGGTATGTCTCTATAATCGTTCGAGGACGAACAATTTTATTAAGAGGGGGAGAATGTAACGGCCCGGTAGGTCATTTTGAGAGTTAGCACCCGATCCCCTAATAACTTCATACCCCATGTCTATTTCTGCTTTTGGGACTTGTCGGAACATTGAGTGGTGAAATTTAGCACCCGATCCCCTAATAACTTCATACCCCATGTCTATTTCTACTTTTGGGACTTTTCGGAACATTGAGTGGTGAAATTCGGAGAGTTTTTGGACACATAGTCCTTATATATGAGTTTAAGCTTGAGAAATCGGACCGTAGTTTGAACTGTATGAAGCCCGGAATGGGATTTCTACAACTCCGTTATTTCCGTCGGGTGATTTCGAAGTTGGGAGCGTGTCTAGAATGTGTTTTCGAGGTCTGTAGTAGATTTACGCTTGAATTGACGAAAGTTAGAATTTCGGCGATTTCGGCCGATAGGTGAAATTTTGATATCGGGCTCAGAATGGAATTTTGAGAGTGCCCGTAGGTCCGTAGTGTCATTTATAACCTGTGTGTAAAATTTGAGGTCATTTGGACTAGTTTTGACGTGTTTCAGCATTGGTTGTAGATTTTGGAAATTTCATAAGTTCTTAGGCTTGAATCTATGTATAATTGGTGATCCTGATGTTATGTTATGTGTTTTGAAGGCTCGAGTAAGTTTGGATAAGGTATTAGGACTGGTTGGCAAGTTTGGTTGAGGTCCCGGGGGACTCGGAGATGTTTCAGATGTTCAACGGGATGAGTTTTGGACTTAAAACCAGCCGAAGCATTGCTGATGCTAGTGTTTCACACCTACGGAAGGGAAACCGCAGGTGCGGACACACAGGTGCGGCGGGGGCCATCGCAGATGCAGATTTCGCCTGGGTCATCCAGACTCGTAGGTGCGGCAAGAGTACCACAGATGCGGCCCAATGACCGCATCTACGGTTTAAGCCCACTTAAGGATTTTTCGTACCTGCGATGTATTCTCCGCAGGTGCGGTCCAAGGGGGCACAGGTGCGGGATCGCCGGGCAGTTTATACCAAATTCGAGGACTTGAAATTCATATATTTTAAAAATGATTTGGAGCTCGGGAGTAGGCGATTTTGAGTGGGTTCTGAGGAGAAGATTCATAGGTAACAATTCCTAACCTTATTTCACCTGTATATCATTAATCTATAGCAATTTCTTCATTGAAATCAATGAATTGGGTGAAAAATCATGAAAATGGGAAGAAGTTTCCCCAAATAGAAATACGAGAATTTAATGAGATTTTGACGTCGGTTTTCGATGATTCTTGTTCGAGTGAGTTCGCGAGGGAATGTGTGTTCTAAATTTGTAACTTTCATTCGATTCTGAGACGCGGGCCCGGGGGACTCTTTGGGCAATTTTCCTAATTTCGCGTATTAGCTTCGAACTTATTAGCTATTTTGATTCCTTAAAGTGATTTTTACATTATGCAATTGAATTTAATAGATTTGGACCATTCAGAGTTGGATACTCGTGGCAAGAGCGTGGTTTTGAGTTGAGTAGCGCAGTCGAGGTAAGTGGCTTGCCTAACTCTGTGTTGGAGACTTCCCCTTAGGCTATTTTAGTACTGGTTTGTTGTTGTCTGGGCTCCATGTACGTGAGGTGATGAGTACGTACATAGGCCATTGTTGCTAAAACTCCATTTTCCCTCCATGACATAAATCATTTCATTCCTATTTCACTGTCTCATGTATTGACTATGTAGTTTAGATTAGGAAGGAGCATGTCTACCTGTTTACTTAAACTTCCCCTAGTTTTTACTATGTGCGCCATGTTTAGGTAGTTTTATCCATATTTTTGCCTGTGATTTTCCTAAACTGTTTAAATAAACTGTATCCGGTATTTGTACTGCATTGCATATTTAAATTGGGACTACAGACGAGATTCTGGGAGCTTTCCCCCTGTACTGCATTGCATATTTAAATTGGGACTACAGACGAGATTCTGGGAGCTTTCCCCCTGTACCGCACTGCATATTTCAATTGGGACTATGGACGAGATTCCGGGAGCTTTCCCCTGTACTGCATTGCATATTTAAATTAGGACTACAGACGAGATTCCGGGAGCTTTCCCCCTGTACTGCATTGCATATTTGTTACTCTGAGATACGCTGTGCTGAGCCGAGGGCTCCCCTGTTGCTATTTTCTTTTAGATCATTATTTCTACTATTTTTCCTTAGCTTATTATATCTCTCTGTTCAATTTTAAACCGTTTTTTAACTATAAAAATCCACTAGAGCCTTAACCTGACCTCGTCACTACTCGACTGGGGTTAGTCTTGGCACTTACTGGGTACCAATTGTGGTGTACTCATGCCCTTTCCTGCGCATGTTTTCCATGTGCAGATCCAGGTACCAACACTTCCTTTCGTGGCTAGGGGTCCGAGCAACAGCTTCCAGGAGACCGAAAGGTAATTCTGCCGCGTCCGCAGAGTCCTTCGAGTCACCTTCCACTCTAGGCTTAGATAGATTTTTCATGTATTTCCTTATGTCGTATAGAGCACTTTGAGATATAGCTTGTGACTAAAGTGATATTCCGGGTTTTTGGGAAGTTGTATTTTGTACGCGCCAAGTGGCGATGTTTTCATTTGTAGATTTACTTTATTCCGTCTTTATTTTATTAGTTCCATTTAATATCTTTTCCGCAATTAGGCTTACCTAGTCATAGAGACTACGTGCCATCACGATGCCTTTCGGAGGGTAAATCGGGTCGTGACAATAAGAAACTCAATAAAAGGCCAAAGACCGAAGCAATAGTGGCTCACGGGTACTCAGACTTCCCCCCCAGGCATGATCCTTTGTGTGGCACCCCACACTTAGTTCTCACCATCTAACTCACTTTTGCACTCTTCTAATGACTTTGCTTCCTATTCTTATAATCCTACAAAAAAAAAAAAAAATACTACAACAATAATGAGAAAAAATGAAAATAAAAGAAAACAGTAAATATGGGTTGCCTCCCAACAAGCGCCAGATTTAACGTCGCGGCACGACGCAGGGCCTCGCTTACTCTTCAACGAGTAAAACCTTTGTCTTTTCATGATCAATCATTCCTCCCCAATTGCTTAACTCTGTGTCCATTCACCAAGAATTTTCGTTCACAATTTAAAGCTCGCTACTCAATTGCACCATAAGGAGTGACTCTTTCCACCTCAAAAGGGCCTGACCATCTCGATTTTAATTTCCCAGGAAATAACTTTAGCCTAGAATTGAACAATAATATCTGTTGGCCTAGCTGGATGTGGCATGGCTTGATATGCTTGTCATGCCATCTTTTAGTCTTCTCTTTATATAGCTTAGCATTTTCATAAGAGTGTAGCCTGAACTCATCTAATTCATTCAGCTGCAAGAGTCTTTTCTCGTCCGCAACTTAAAGGTCCAAGTTCAACTTCTTAATGGCCCAGTATGCTTTTTGTTTAAGTTCAACAGACAAATGACATGCCTTCCCATAAACAAGCTTATAAGGCGACGCCTCAATTGGTGTTTTATATGCAGTTCTATATGCCCACAAGGAATCATCTAACTTTGCAGCTCAATCCTTCCTATTCACACTCACCGTCTTCTCTAAGATTTGCTTTATTTCTCTATTTGGCACTTCATCTTGCCCACTTGTTTGAGGATGATATGCTGTAGCAACTCTATGGCAGACTCCATATTTAGTTAGAAGGTTATTCAACAACCGATTGCAAAAATGAGTCCCCTCATCACTAATTAAGGCATGTGGAGTCCCAAACCTCGAAAATATGTTCTTTTTCACAAACGCAACTACCACCATGGCATCATTTGTTGGCAAGGTAATTGCCTCCACCCATTTTGACATGTAGTCAACTGCTAGCAAAATGTATTTGTTTCTTCTGGATGATGGGAATGGTCCCATAAAATCTATCCTCCACACATCGAAAATCTCAACCTCCAGGATATTATTCAAAGGCATCTCATGCCTCTTTGTGATTGTTCCTGTTCTCTGGCACTGGTCACTCTTCTTAACAAATGCATGGGTATCCTTGAATAAAGTTGGCCAAAAGAGACCGTATTATAATACCTTTGCATCTGTTCTATCTCCTCCATGATGGCCCCCAAAAGGTGATGCATGAAAATCATACAACACTAATTCTACCTCCTTATCTGGAATGCATCTCCTCATCAACTGATCAGCACATTGCTTGTACAAATATGGCTCATCCCAACAGTAGAAGTTCACATCATGCAAAAACCTCTTTCTAGCTTCAGATTCAATTTCAGAGGAAGTAACCCACTTACAAGATTATTCACATAGTCTGCATACCATGGCGGAGGGTCTTAGGTGATAGTAAAAAGTTGCTCATCAGGAAATACTTCTTTAATTTGGCCACCCTCCTCCATGTGGTCGTGATTTTCCAGCCTTGATAGATGGTCAGCTACTCGATTCTCTTTCCCCTTTCGATCTCGTATTTCTACATCAAATTCCTGCAACAACAGAACCCAACGCATCAATCTAGCCTTAGATTATTTTTTTGTAAATAGATACCTGATTGCTGCATGATCGGTATGGACTATGACTTTCGTTCCTACCAAATATGCCCGAAATTTCTCGAAGGCCCACAAATAAGCTAAAACTCCTTTTCAGTGGTGGTGTAATTCAGTTGTGCATCATCAAGAGTCTTACTCGCATAATAGATGGAATAAAGCGCCTTGTCTTTCCTCTGGCCTAGCACTACCCTAATAGCGTGGTCACTTGCATCACACTTGTGTTCAAACGGTAGGGACCACTCTGGTGCCACAATAATGGGCGCAATCACCAACTTCTTTTTGGGTTCTTCAAATGCCTTCAGGCAGGCTTCATCAAAATTGAACGTTACATCTTTTTCAAAAAACCAGCACAAATGAGTAGTAATTTTAGGAAAATCTTTAATAAAGTGTCGATAGATACCCGCGTGTCCCAAGAAACTCCGGACATCTTTCACAGAAATAGGTGGAGGTAATTTTTCAACCGTCTCCACTTTTGCCTTATTAACTTCAATGCCACTCCTAGACACTATGTGACCCAAAACGATGCCTTCCCGCACCATAAAGTGACATTTCTCCCAATTCAAAACCAGATTTGTTTCTTCACAATAGGCTAACAGCATGCTAAAATTCTTCAAACAAACATCATAAGATGACCCAAAGACTAAAAAATCATCCATAAAAACTTCCACAAAATTTTCCACCATATCGGTGAAAATAGCCATCATACATCTCTGGAAAGTAGTTGGTGCATTAAAAAGACCAAACGGCATACACTTGAAGGCGAAAGTGCCATAAAGGAAAGTAAACGTGGTTTTCTCCTGGTCCTCTAGGAATATGACAATCTGATTGTCTCCCGAATAACCATCAAGAAAGCAATAATATTCATGCCCCGCTGATCTGTCCAATATTTGGTCAATGAATGGAAGTGGGAAGTGGTCCTTGGGGGTTGCTTTGTTGAGCCTTCTATAATAAATGTAGAATCTCCACCCCGTCACAGTGCGAGTAGGAATTTTCTCATTCTTCTCATTCTCAATCACAGTCTTCGCCCCCCCTTTGGGCACACATTGAACTAGGCTTACCCAGTTGCTGTCAAAAATAGGAAAGATGATACCTACATCGAGCAATTTGATTACTTCCTTCTTCACGACCTTTTTCATAATGTGATTTAACCTCCTTTGTTGCTCAACACTAGGGTGGTGTCCATCTTCCAAGAAGATTTTATGCATGCAAAATGATGGACTGATTCCTTTGATGTCTGCAATTGTCCACCCAATAGCTTTTTATGCTCGCGAAGTACTCTGAGAAATTTTTATTCTTGTGTGTTAGTTAGGCTAGATGAGATAATCACGGACAATGTATCAGAGGTTCCCAAATAAGCATAGCGCAGATGCGCTGGAAGGGGCTTAAGTTCTAGCCTTGGAGCTTCTTCAATAGATGGCTTATGAGGGGTTAGAGTGATGGGCTTGTCCAGCTCCTCAAATTTTCTGAACCCATGAACATAACTGCCGGACATATCAAATACTTGCTCAATTTTTCCCATCATTTCATCTTTAATGTCTTCTTCATCCCCAATCAGAGCTCATTCAAGAGGATCAATAGGGCTCATATAAGGCACTAATGATGTAGCATCACTTTCCACCACAGAAATCATGGATAACGCTTCATAGTGGGTTGGTAATCTACGTGATTTATATACATTGAATACCTCCATTCGATCACCTACTCTCATCGTCATATTTCCTTCGCAAACATCAATAATAGCTCGGCCCGTGGATAAGAATGGACGCCCCAAAATAATGGGACTTCCTGATCAGGCTCGTAGTCCAAGATAATGAAATCATTAGGGAATATGAAAGAGCCCACTTGAACTAACACATCTTCAATCACTCCTTCAGGATGAGCAGGGGAGCGATCAACCAACTGTAAGATTACCATTGTTGGGTGTGGCTCACCCAACCCTAACTGTCTGAACACAGATAGTGGCATCAGATTGATGCTCGCTCCAAGATCACATAAAGCTCGCTCGACTGCATGTTTACCAATCGAGATTTGGATAGTGAAACTACCCGGATCCTTTAATTTCCGAGGTAGCTTGCTTTGAATTCTTGAGCTACATTCCTTAGTGAGTGCCATTGTATCGAATTCAGTTAGCCTCCTTTTATTTGCCACTATGCCCTTGATGTATTTGGCATATTTGGAAACTTCTTGCAGGATGTCTACCAATGGAATGTTAATTTGCACCTGCTTCAAGATATCAAGGAACTTTTTATACGCGACATATCCTTCACTTTCTGCAATCTTTGAGGGAATGGAGGGGTGGCCTTGCAACCAATGGTAGGGGTTGCTCAGCCACCTCCTCTTCAGCTGGCTTCTCTGATTCCTTTGATTTGTCTGATGTTGACTCTATAGTGGCCGACCTCTCATTAAAAATCACTTGTTTTCTCTTTTTCGACTGGGCTTGTTCTAATTGTATCCCATTCCTCAAGGACACGACATTAATGGATGCCTTAGGATTGGCTTTAGTGTCACTTGGAAGAGCTCCAACTGGTCTAGTATTTTGGGTACTGGCAAGTTCTCCCACTTGGCGCTCCAAATTTCTCATTTCTGCGGCTTGGGTTTGCTGATCAGTTATAAATTTTTGAGTGAGGGCTTGTTGTTCAACCATCATTTTTTCATCATTTCCTTAAGGTGACTTGTTGGACTCGCTTGTTGTTCAGCTTAAGGTGTTCTATATTTTTGTTGAGGTGCTTGAGGCCGGTATTGATTCTAAGTACCTTGGTTTCCACCCCAAGAGAAGTTTGGGTGGTTTCTCCAGTTGGAATTGTAAGTGTTCCCATATTGGTTTGTCTGACCCCTATTTGCATTACCCACAAAGCAGACATGCTCTCGATTAACTAGACATACGTCGCTTGTGTGACCCTCTCCACATACTTCACAAAACACCTGAACCTGTTGCACTGGCTGGGCTTGTTGCTTGTTAATAACCAAGGTCATCTGATTGACTTGGTTTGTCAATGTGGAAATCTGCACTGATAATTCCGAGACGACGTCTAATTCGAGAACCCCTATAGATTTTTGTACCGTGTTTCTGCCCATTTCTCCTTGCCAATCCGGATTGCTTATGGAGAACTTGTTCAATAATGCATATATTTCGTCAAAAATATTCTCCAACACTTGATCTCCAGCTGCAGCATCTACCACAATTTTTTTCTTTCAGGATGGAGCCCTTCTATGAAAGTGTGAGCTAACACTTTATTCGTCTGATTGTGACGAGGACAGTCTCTGAGTATCCCCTTGAACCTCTCCCAAGCTGAATATAAAGACTCTCCTGCTTTCTGTTTGAAGGCAACTATCTCACTTCTGATCTTTGAAGTTTTTCCTGAAGGGAAGAACCTTGCTAGAAATTTCCTTGCCAAATCATTCCATGATGTAATAGAATTAGCTGGTTTTGCCTCCAGCCATTGCTTTGCTTTGCCCAACAGAGAGAATGGAAAAAGTGTGAGCCTCACATTGTCTAGCGTGACCCCGTTAGTGATATAAGTATCACTAATCTCCACGAAGTTCAGGATATGTTGTTGTAGATCCTCGTGTGGAAGACTCATAAACTGCCCATTTGCATGAAGTAACTGGATCATGCTCTGTTTCAGCTCATAGTGCCCAGTGATTATGGGCTTCACGATGCTGGAGGTGACATAAGCAATGCTGGGCATCGCCACCTCCTGAACAGCCATGTGTTGCTCCTCTGACATGTTCATAGGAAATTGAACGAGTGCCTGAAGATTATTTGTATCCCTTGCTTCCCTCAACCTCCTATGAAATGTTCTCTCAGGTTCGGGGTCAAAGTCGTTGATTCTGTCCTGGCTTCTGACCCTATGCATTCAATCAAAGTTTCTAAGATTAGAGAAATAATTAAGTAACGTTATACAAGATGAAATGAGCAATTAAAGCAAAAATTAGGCTGTCGATCAACTGACGATCCCAAGGTGTGACTTTTCTTCTTGTAATCCTTTTGTCAAATCAAGGATTTACATTTGTACTTACAATTATCAAATTTTCAGATGAATATAATGGGAATGAGGTAATTTGATATAAATACTTTATTTAGAGGTTCATTATTTCTTGTCACACGATGTCTATAGGTTTAAACAGAAATTTTAAAATAACTAAACCAATTAATTTGAAATCTCTAAGAAAACAAACCAAATATAGATTATTTGGTTTGGTATTTCATAACTGAAAAATTGAATCGGAGTTTTCATAATCCAATTCGAAGTGCCTGATGTAAGAAGAAACGAAAAGTCATGTGTATTTTTTTTATAACTTTTTAGATGCCTTGACTATTTAGTTTCCTTGACTATTATCCAAAAAATTAACATACTTAAAAAGGTAAAAATATATTTATTTTTAAGAAAATGCCACATATACAGAAAAATCCAGGTGGCAGGCGAGTGCACCCACACTCTTTGCCACATCAGCGTCCAGGGGGATGTAATGGCTCTCAAAAGGCCAAGTTGAGGGGGTTAATTAAGGCCACGAATAGTTTAAGGCTGTAACTAATAATTCGTGTCAATTTTAGGAGGGTGTTAAGGTATTTTGACTAATTAATATATGCTGTATAAATGTTTAAACTGTTATAAATAGAATTTTATTTAAGGTGAATATCTATATTTTAGAGAGATTTTAGGGATTTTACTTGGTGGCTAAGTCACTCTTTCCCTATAAATAAAGGGTCTTATTCTATTGTAATTCATCCCAAATCAGTAAGAGTTCTCCCTCTATACTTTTCTCTGCAATACTCATCTTCTTCTTTTATGTTTTATAACACGTTATCATCACGAGACTCTAACCAATTAAGTAGAAGCTTTGGGATTGAGCATATGATTGTCAATTGTTCCATGAACTTCCTTCGTGATTAAATTATGTAGTTAAAGTAAGTATTTTACTTTATTTTCTCTTTTAAATTCTTGAAATTCTATAATTTGATTTTAAAAGCAATCAAAGACAATAAACTTTGATTAGAACCTTTATAGAGTATGCAAGAAATTATAACCACCCGAAG
>ML346422.1:0-17267 GCA_005239505.1 Nicotiana paniculata
ACCGGATCACATGATATTTGTACGGGACATCAAATAGGACCCAAGGAACAACAACCAACGCTTTGAAATGATCAAGTTACATTTTTTCGCATTTTAAGGAAATTAAATTGGAATTCTGACAGTCATGCCTGTGTTATCGCCTGCCCTAGTCTAGGACGGACACCATGGTATGGAGCCGGTACCGGATCGCATGGTATTTGTCCCGGACAGAAAATACGACCCAAGGAACCATAACCAAGGCTTCGAAATTATGAAGTTATATTTTTTGGCATTTTATGGCAATTAAATTTGAATTCTGCCAGTCGTGCCTGCATTATCGCCTCCCATGGTCCAGGCCGGATACCTTGGTACGGAGCCGGTACCGGTTCGCATGATTTTTTTCCGGGACATCAAATACAACCTTAGGAACCATAACCAACGCTTCAAAATGATCAAGTTACATTTTTCGGCATTTTATGACAATGAAATTGGAATTTCGCTAGTCGTGCTTGTATTATCGCCTTCCATAGTCCAGGTCGGACGCCTTGGTACGGAGTCGGTACCGGATCACATTATATTTTTCTGGGACATGAAATACGACTCAAGGAACCATAACCAACGCTTCAAAATGATCAAGTTACATTTTGGCATTTTATGGCAATTAAACTGGAATTTCGCCAGTCGTGCCTGTATTATCGCTTTCCATGGTCCAGGCCAGACGCCTTGGGACGGAGCCGGTACTAGATCGCATGATATTTTTTTGGGACATCAAATACGACACAAGGAACCATAACCAGTGCTTTGAAATGATCAAGTTACATTTTTTGCCATTTTATGGAAATTAAACTGGAATTCCGCTAGTCGTGCATGTATTATCGCCTGCCATGGTCTAGGCCGGACTCCTTGGTACAGAGCCGGTATCGGCTTGCATGATATTTGTACGGCACATCAAAGATGACCCAAGGAACCATAACCAACGCTTCGAAATGATCAAGTTAATTTTGTGGCATTAAATGGTAATTAAACTTGAATTCCTCCAATCGTGCATGTATTATTGCGTGCCATGGTCCAGGCCGGACGCCTTGGTACGGAGCCGGTACCCGATCATATGATATTTCTCCGGGACATCAAATACGAGCCAAGGAACCATAACCAATGCTTAGAAATGATCAAGTTACATTTTTTGGCATTGTATAGAAATTAAACTAGAATTCCGCCAGTCGTGCCTGTATTATCGCCTGCCATGGTCCAGACCGGACGTCTTGGTGCGGAGCCGGTACCGGATCGCATGATATTTATACCGGATAGAAAAGACAACCCAAGGAACCATAACCAAGGCTTCGAAATGATCAAGTTACATTTTTTGGCATTTTATGGCAATTAAATTGGAATTCCTCTAGTCGTGCCTTTATTATCGCCTGCCATGGTCCAGGCCGGATACCTTGATACGGAGCCGGTACCGGATCGCATGATATTTGTCCGGGACATCAAATACGACCTTAGGAACCATAACCAACGCTTCAAAATGATCAAGTTACATTTTTCGGCATTTTATGACAATGAATTTGGAATTTTGCTAGTCTTGCATGTACTATCGCCTACCATAGTCCTGGCCAAACGCCTTGGTACGGAGCCGGNTTTTAAGGCAATTAAGTTGGAATTCCGCCAGTCGTGCATGTATTATCGCCTGCCATGGTCCAGGCCGAACTCCTTGGTACGGAGCCGGAACCGGATCACATGATATTTGTACAGGACATCAAATAGGACCCAAGGAACAACAACCAACGCTTCGAAATGATCAAGTTACATTTTTTGGCATTTTAAGGAAATTAAATAGGAATTCTGACAGTCATTCATGTGTTATCGCCTGCCATGGTCTAGGCCTGACACCATGGTATGGAGCCGGTACCGGATCGCATGATATTTGTACCGGATAGAAAAGACAACCCAAGGAACCATAACCAAGGCTTCGAAATGATCAATGTATATTTTTTGGCATTTTATGGCAATTAAATTTGAATTCTGGCAGTCGTGCCTGCATTATCGCCTCCCATGGTCCAGGCCTGATACCTTGGTACGGAGCCGGTACCGGTTGGCATGATTTTTTTCCGGGACATCAAGTACGACCTTAGAAACCATAACCAACGCTTCAAAATGATCAAGTTACATTTTTCGGCATTTTATGACAATGAAACTGGAATTTCGCTAGTCGTGCCAGTATTATCGCCTGCCATAGTCCAGGTCGGACGCCTTGATAAGGAGTCGGTACCGGATCACATTATATTTTTCCGGGAAATCAAATACGACCAAAGGAACCATAACCAACGCTTCAAAATGTTCAAGTTACATTTTGGCATTTTATGGCAATTTAACTGGAATTCGCCTGTCGTGCATGTATTATCGCTTTCCATGGTCCAGGCCAGACGCCTTGGGACGGAGCCGGTACTGGATCACATGATATTTTTTTGGAACATCAAATACGACACAAGGAACCATAACCAGTGCTTCGAAATGATCAAATTACATTTTTTTGGCATTTTATGGCAATTAAACTGGAATTCCGCTAGTCGTGCCTGTATTATCGCCTGCCATGGTCTATGCCGGACTCCTTGGTACAGAGCCGGTATCGGATTGCATGATATTTGTACGGGACATCAAATATGACCCAAGGAACCATAACCAACGCTTCGAAATGATCAAGTTAATTTTGTGGCATTTTATGGTAATTAAACTGGAATTCCTCCAATCGTGCATGTATTATTGCCTGCCATGGTCCAGGCCGGACGCCTTGGCACGGAGCCGGTACCCGATCATATGATATTTCTCCGGGACATCAAATACGACCCAAGGAACCATAACCAACACTTAGAAATGATCAAGTTACATTTTTTGGCATTGTATGGAAATTAAACTAGAATTCCGCCAGTCGTGCCTGTATTATCGCCTGCCATGGTCCAGGCCGGACGCTTTGGTACGGAGCCGGTACCGGATTGCATGATATTTGTCCTGGACAGCAAATACGACCCAAGTAACAACAACCAAGGCTTCAAAATGATCAAGTTACATTTTTTGGCATTTTATGGCAATTAAATTGGAATTCCGCTAGTCGTGACTTTATTATCGCCTGCCATGGTCCAGGCCGGATACCTTGGTACGGAGCCGGTACCAGATAACATGATATTTTTCCAATACATCAAATACGGCCCAAGAGACCATAACCAACACTTCGAAATGATCAAGTTACATTTTTTGGCATTTTAAGGCAATTAAACTGGAATTCTGCTAGTCGTGCCTGTATTATCGCCTGCCATGGTCCAGGCCGAACTCCTTGGTACGGAGCCGGTAACGAATCACATGATATTTGTACGGGACATCAAATAGGACCCAAGGAACAATAACCAACGCTTCGAAATGATCAAGTTACATTTTTTGGCATTTTAAGGAAATTAAATAGGAATTCGGACAGTCATTCCTGTGTTAGCGCCTACCATGGTCTAGGCCGGACACCATGGTATGAAGCCGGTACCGGATCGCATGATATTTGTCCCGGATAGCAAATACGACCCAAGGAACCATAACCAAGGCTTCGAAATGATCAAGTTATATTTTTTGGCATTTTATGGCAATTAAATTTGAATTCTGCCAGTCGTGCCTGCATTATCGCCTCCCATGGTCCAGGGCGGATACCTTGGTACGGAGCCGGTACCGGTTCGCATGATTTTTTTCCGGGACATCAAATAGGACCTTAGGAACCATAACCAACGCTTCAAAATGATCAAGTTACATTTTTCGGCATTTTATGACAATGAAAGTGGAATTTCGCTGGTCGTGCATGTATTATCGCCTGCCATAGTCCGGGTCGGACGCCTTGGTATGGAGTCGGTACCGGATCACATTATATTTTTCCGGGACATCAAATATGACCAAAGGAACCATAACCAACGCTTCAAAATGATCAAGTTACATTTTGGCATTTTATAGCAATTTAACTGGAATTTCGCCAGTCGTGCATGTATTATCGCTTTCCATTGTTCAGGCTAGACGCCTTGGGACGGAGCCGGTACTGGATCGCATGATATTTTTTTGGCACATCAAATACGACACAAGGAACCATAACCTGTGCTTCGAAATGATCAAGTTACATTTTTTGGCATTTTATGGCAATTAAACTGGAATTCCGCTAGTCGTGCCTGTATTATCGCCTGCCATGGTCTAGACCGGACTCCTTGGTACTGAGCCGGTATCGGATTGCATGATATTTGTACGGGACATAAAATATGACCCAAGGAACCATAACCAACGCTTCGAAATGATCAAGTTAATTTTGTGGCATTTTATGGTAATTAAACTGGAATTCCTCCAATCGTGCATGTATTATTGCCTGACATGGTCCAGGCCGGACGCCTTGGTACGGAGCCGGTACCCGATCATATGATATTTCCCCGGGACATCAAATACGACCCAAGGAACCATAACCAACACTTAGAAATGATCAAGTTACATTTTTTGGCATTGTATGGAAATTAAACTAGAATTCCGCCAGTCGTGCCTGTATTATCGCCTTCGATGGTCCAGGCCGGACGCCTTGGTACGGAGCCGGTACCGGATCACATGATATTTGTTCTGGACAGCAAATACAACCAAGTAATAACAACCAAGGCTTCGAAATGATCAAGTTACATTTTTTGGCATTTTATGGTAATTAAATTAGAATTCCGCTAGTCGTGCCTTTATTGTCTCCTGCCATGGTCCAGGCCGAACTCCTTGGTACGGAGCCGGTAGCGGATCGTATGATATTTGTCCGGGACATCAAATACGACCTTAGGAACCATAACCAACGCTTCAAAATGATCAAGTTACATTTTTCGGCATTTTATGACAATGAATTTGGAATTTTGCTAGTCTTGCATGTACTATCGCCTACCATAGTCCTGGCCAGATGCCTTGGTACGGAGCTGGTACCAGATAACATGATATTTTTCTAAGACATCAAATACGGCCCAAGAAACCATAACCAACACTTCGAAATGATCAAGTTACATTTTTTGGCATTTTAAGGCAATTAAACTGGAATTCCGCCAGTCGTGCCTGTATTATCGCCTGCCATGGTCCAGGCCGAACTCCTTGGTACGGAGCTGGTACCGGATCACATGATATTTGTACGGGACATCAAATAGGACCCAAGGAACAACAAACAAGGCTTCGAAATGATCAAGTTACATTTTTTGGCATTTTAAGGAAATTAAATTGGAATTCTGACAGTCATTCCAGTGTTATCGCCTGCCATGGTCTAGGCAGGACACCATTGTATGGAGTCGGTACCGGATCGCATGGTATTTGTCCCGGACAGAAAATACGACCCAAGAACCCATAACCAACGCTTAGAAATGATCAAGTTACATTTTTTGGCATTGTATGGAAATTAAACTAGAATTCCACCAGTCGTGCCTGTATTATCGCCTTCCATGGTCCAGGCCGGACGAATTGGTACGGAGCCGGTACCGGATCGCATGATATTTGTCCTGGACAGCAAATACGACCTAGTAACAACAACCAAGGCTTCGAAATGATCAAGTTACATTTTTTGGCATTTTATGGCAATTAAATTCGAATTCCGCTAGTCATGCCTTTATTGTCGCCTGCCATGGTCCAGGCCGAACTCTTTGGTACGGAGCCGGTAGCGGATCGCATGATATTTGTCCTGGACAGCAAATACGACCTAGTAACAACAACCAAGGCTTCGAAATGATCAAGTTACATTTTTTGGCATTTTATGGCAATTAAATTCGAATTCCGCTAGTCATGCCTTTATTGTCGCCTGCCATGGTCCAGGCCGAACTCTTTGGTACGGAGCCGGTAGCGGATCGCATGATATTTGTCCGGGACATCAAATACGACCTTAGGAACCATAACCAACGCTTCAAAATGATCAAGTTACAGTTTTCGACATTTTATGACAATGAATTTGGAATTTTGCTAGTCTTGCATGTACTATCGCCTACCATAGTCCTGGCTAGACGCCTTGGTACGGAGCCGGTACCAGATAACATGATATTTTTCTAAGACATCAAATACGGCCCAAGAAACCATAACAACCACTTCGAAATGATCAAGTTACATTTTTTGGCATTTTAAGGCAATTAAACTGGAATTCCGCCAGTCGTGCCTGTATTATCGCCTGCCATGGTCCAGGCCGAACTCCTTGGTACGGAGCCGGTACCGGATCACATGATATTTGTACGGGGCATCAAATAGGACCCAAGGAACAACAACCAACGCTTCGAAATGATCAAGTTACTTTTTTTTGCATTTTAAGGTAATTAAATTGGAATTCTGACAGTCATTCCTGTGTTATCGCCTGCCATGGTCTAGGCCGGACACCGTGGTATGGAGCCGGTACCGGATCGCATGATATTTGTCCCGGACAGCAAATACGACCCAAGGAACCATAACCAAGGCTTCGAAATGATCAATTTATATTTTTTGGCATTTTATGTATATTAAATTTGAATTCTGCCAGTCGTGCCTGCATTATCGCCTTCCATGGTCCAGGCCGGATACCTTGGTACGGAGCTGGTACCGGTTCGCATGATATTTTTCTGGGACATCAAATATGACCTTAGGAACCATAACCAACGCTTCAAAATGATCAAGTTACATTTTTCGGCATTTTATGACAATGAAACTGGAATTTCGCTAGTCGTGCCTATATTATCGCCTGCCATAGTCCGGGTCGGACGCCTTGGTACGGAGTCGGTACCGGATCACATTATATTTTTCCGCGACATCAAATACGACCCAAGGATCCATAACCAACACTTCAAAATGATCAAGTTACATTTTGGAATTTTATGGCAATTAAACTGGAATTCCGCCAGTCGTGCATGTATTATCGCTTTCCATGGTCCAGGCCAGACGCCTTGGGACGGAGCCGGTACTGGATCGCATGATATTTTTTTGGGACATCAAATACGACACAAGGAACCATAACCAGTGCTTCGAAATTATCAAGTTACATTTTTTGGCATTTTATGGCAATTAAATTGGAATTCCGCTAGTCGTGCCTGTATTATCACCTGCCATGGTCTAGGCCGGACTCCTTGGTAGAGAGCCGGTATCGGATTGCATGATATTTTTACGGGACATCAAATATGACCCAAGGAACCTAACCAACGCTTCGAAATGATCAAGTTAATTTTGTGGCATTTTATGGTAATTAAACTGGAATTCCTCCAATCGTGCATGTATTCTTGCCTGCCATGGTCCAGGCCGGACGCCTTGGCACGGAGCCGGTACCCGATGATATGATATTTCTCCGGGACATCAAATACGACCAAAGAAACCATAACCAACTCTTAGAAATGATCAAGTTACATTTTTTGGCATTGTATGGATATTAAACTAGAATTCCGCTAGTCGTGCCTGTATTATCTCCTTCCATGGTCCAGGCCGGACGCCTTGGTACGGAGCCGGTACCAGATCGCATGATATTTGTCCTGGACAGCAAATACGACCAAGTAACAACAACCAAGGCTTCGAAATGATCAAGTTACGTTTTTTGGCATTTTATGGAAATTAAATTGGAATTCCGGTAGTCGTGCCTTTATTGTCGCCTGCCATGGTCCAGGCCGGATACCTTGGTACGGAGCCGGTACCGGATCGCATGATATTTGTCCGGGACATCAAATACGACCTTAGGAACCATAACCAACGCTTCGAAATGATCAAGTTACATTTTTCGGCATTTTATGACAATGAAACTGGAATTTTGCTAGTCTTGCCTGTACTATCGCCTACCATAGTCCTGGCCAGACGCCTTGGTACAGAGCCGGTACCAGATAACATGATATTTTTCCAAGACATCAAATACGGCCCAAGAAACCATAACTAACACTTCGAAATGATCAAGTTGCATTTTTTGGCATTTTAAGGCAATTAAACTAGAATTCGGCCAGTCGTGCATGTATTATCGCCTGCCATGGTCCAGGCCGAACTCCTTGGTACGGAGCCGGTACCGGATCACATGATATTTGTACGGGACATCAAATAGGACCGAAGGAACAACAACCAACACTTCGAAATGATCAAGCTACATTTTTTGGCATTTTTAGGAAATTAAATTGGAATTCTGACAGTCATTCCTGTGTTATCGCCTGCCATGGTCTAGGCCGGACACCATGGTATGGAGCCGGTACCGGATCGCATGATATTTGTCCTGGAAAACAAATACCACCCAAGGAACAATAACCAAGGCTTCGAAATGATCAAGTTATATTTTTTGGCATTTTATGGCAATTAAATTTGAATTCCGCCAGTCGTGCCTGGATTATCTCCTCCCATGGTCCAAGTCGGATATCTTGGTACGGAGTCGGTACCGGTTCGCATGATTTTTTTTCCGGGACATCAAATACAGCCTTAGGAACCATAACCAACACTTCAAAATGATCAAGTTACATTTTTCGGCATTTTATAACAATGAAACTGGAATTTCGCTAGTCGTGCCTGTATTATCGCCTGCCATAGTCCAGGCCGGACGCCTTGGTATGGAGCCGGTACAAGATAACATGATATTTCTCCGGAACATCAAATACGACCCAAGGAACCATAACAAACGCTTCGAAATAATCAAGTTACATTTTTTAGCATTTTATGGCAATTAAACTGGAATTCTTCGAGTCGTGCCTGTATTATCGCCTGCCATGGTCCAGGCCGGACGGCTTAGTGCGGTGCCGGTACCGGATTGCATGATATTTTTCCGGAATAGCAAATACGACCCAATGAACCATAAACAACGCTTCGAAATGATCAAGTTACATTTTTTGGCATTCTATGGCAATTAAACTGGAATTTCGCCAGTCGTGCCTATATTATTGTCTGCCATAGTTCAGGCCGGATTCCTTGGTACGGAGCCGGTGCCGGATCGCATTATATTTTTCCGGGACATCAAATACGACCCAAGGAACCATAACCAATGCTTCAAAATGATCAAGTTACACTTTTTGGCATTTTATGGCAATTAAACTGGAATTCCGCTAGTCGCGCCTGTATTATTGCCTACCATGGTTCAGGCCAGACGCCTTGGTACGGTGCCGGTACCGGATCTCATGATATTTTTCTAGGACATCAAATGTGACCCAAGGAACCATAACCAACACTTCGAAATGATCAAGTTTAATTTTTTGGCATTTTATAGTAATTAAACTGAAATTACGCCAGTCATGCCTGTATTATCGCCTGCCATGTTCCACGGTGGACGTCTTGGTATGTAGCCGGTACCCGATCATATGATATTTGTCTGAGACATCAAATACGACCCAAGGAACCATACCCAATGCTTCGAAATGATCAAGTTACATTTTTTTGCATTTTATGGCAATTAAACTGCAATTCCGCCAGTCGTGCCTGTATTATCGCCTGCCATGGTCCAGGCCGGACTCCGTGGTACGGAGCGGTACTGCATCACATGATATTTGTACGGGATATAAAATACGACCCAAGTAACAACAACCAATGCTTCGAAATGATCAAGTTACATTTTTTGGCATTTTATGGCAATTAAACTGGAATTCCGCCAGTCGTGCCCATATCGCGTGCCATGGTCCAGACAGGACGCCTTGATATGGAGCCGGTACCGGGTCGCATGATATTTTTCCGAGAGATCAAATACGACCCAAGGAACCATAACCAACGCTTCGAAATGATCAAGTTACATTTTTGGCATTTTAAGTAATTAAACTGAAATTCCGCCAGTCGTGCCTGTATTATCGCCTGCCATGGTCCAGGTTGGAGGTCTTGGTACACAGCTGGTACCGGATCGCATAATATTAGTCCGAGACATCACATACGACCCAAGGAACCATAACCAACACTTTTAAATGATCAAGTTACATTTTTTGGCATTCTATGACAGTTAAAATGGAATTCCGCCAGTCGAGCCTGTATTATCGCCTGCCATAGTCCAGGTCGGACGCCTTGGTACGGAGCCAGTTCCGAATCGCATGATATTTGTCCGGGATAGCAAATACGACCCAAGGAACTATAACAATTGCTTCGAAATAATCAAGTTACATTTTTTGGCATTTTATGGAAATTAAATTGGAAATCCTCCAGTCATGCCTGTATTATCGCCTGCCATGGTCCAGGTCGGACACCTTGGTACGGAGCTGGTACCGGATCGCATGATTTTTGTCCAGGACAGAAAATACGACCCAAGGAACCATAACCAAGGCTTCGAAATGATCAAGCTAAATTTTTTGGCATTTTATGGAAATTAAATTTGAATTCCGCTAGTCGTGCCTGTATTATCGCCTGCTATAGGCCAGGCCGGACGCCTTGGTACAGAGTCGGTACCGGATCACATTATATTTTTCCGGGACATCAAATACGACCCAAGGAACCATAACCAACGCTTCAAAATGATCAAGTTACATTTTTGCATTTTATGGCAATTAAACTGGAATTCCGCCAGTCGTGCCTGTATTATCGCTTTCCATGGTCCAGGCCAGACGCCTTGGGACGGAGCCGATACTGGATCGCATGATATTTTTTTGGGACATCAAATACGATCACAAGGAATCATAACCAGTGCTTCGAAATGATCAGGTTACATCTTTGGCATTTTATGGCAATTAAAAAGGAATTCCGCTAGTCGTGCCTATATTATCGCCTGCCATGGTCTAGGTCGGACGCCTTGGTACAGAGCCGGTATCGGATTGCATGATATTTGTACGGGACATCAAATACGACCCAAGGAACCATAACAAACGCTTCGAAATGATCGAGTTAATTTTGTGGCATTTTATGGTAATTAAACTGGAATTGCTCTAATCGTGCATGTATTATTGCCTGCCATAGTCCAGGTCGGACGCCTTGGTACGGAGCCGGTACCCGATCATATGATATTTCTCCGGGACATCAAATACGACCGATGGAACCATAACCAACGCTTCGAAATAATCAAGTTACATTTTTTAGCATTTTGTAGCAATTAAACTGGAATTCTGCCAGTCGTGCCTGTATTATCGCCTGCCATGGTCCAGGCCGGACGGCTTGGTGCGGTGCAGGTACCAGATCACATGATATTTTTCCAAGACAGCAAATACGAACCAAGGAACCATAACCAACGCTTCAAAATTATCAAGTTACATTTTTTGGCATTCTATGGCAATTAAACTGGAATTCCGCCAGTCGTGCCTATATTATTGTCTGCCATAGTTCAGGCTGGATGCCTTGGTACGGAGCCGCTACCGGATCGCATTATATTTTTCTGGGACATCAAATACGACCCAAGGAACCATAACCAACACTTCAAAATGATCAAGTTACATTTTTTGGCATTTTATGGCAATTAAACTGGAATTCCGCTAGTCGTGCCTGTATTATTGCCTACCATGGTTCAGGCCAGACGCCTTGGTACGGAGCCGCTACTGAATCTCATGATATTTTTCCGGGACATCAAATATGACCCATGGAACCATAACCAACACTTTGAAATGATCAAGTTTCATTTTTTGGCATTTTATAGTAATTAAATCGAAATTACGCCAGTCGTGCCTGTATTATCGCCTGCCATGATCCATGCTGGACGTTTTGGTATGGAGCCGGTACCGGATCATATGATATTTGTCTGAGACATCAAATACGACCCAAAGAACCATAACCAGTGCTTCGAAATGATCAAGTTACATTTTTTTGCATTTTATGGCATTTAAACTGGAATTCTGCCAGTCGTGCTTGTATTATCGCCTGCCATGGTCCAGGTTGGACCCCTTGGTACAGAGCGATAATGGATCACATAATATTTGTACGGGATATAAGATACGACCCAAGTAACAACAACCAACGCTTCGAAATGAAAAACTTACATTTTTTGGCATTTTATGGCAATTAAACTGGAGTTCCGCCAGTCGTGCCTATATTATCGCGTGCCATGGTCCAGACTGGACGCCTTGATATGGAGCTGGTACCGGGTCACATTATATTTTTCCGAGACAGAAAATACGACCCAAGGAACCATAACCAATGCTTCAAAATGGTCAAGTTACATTTTTTGGCATTTTATAGTAATTAAACTGAAATTCCGCCAGCTGTGCCTGTATTATTGCCTGCCATGGTCCAGGTCGGACGTCTTGGTACGAAGCTGGTACCGGATCACATAATATTAGTCCGAGACATCACATACTACCCAAGGAACCATAACCAACACTTTGAAATGATCAAGTTACATTTTTTGGCATTCTATGGCAATTAAAATGGAATTCCGCCAGTCGTGCCTGTATTATCGCCTGCCGTAGTCCAGGTCGGACGCCTTGGTACGGAGCCGGTTCTGAATCGCATGATATTTTTCCGGGACATAAAATACGACCCAAGGAACCACAATCAACGCTTTGAAATGATCAAGTTACATTTTTTGGCATTTTATGGCAATTAAACTAGAATTTCGCTAGTCGTGCCTGTATTATCGCTTGCCATGGTCCAGGCCGGATGCATTGGTATGGAGCCGGTATCGGATTACACGATATTATTTCGGGACATCAAATACGACCTTCGGAACCATAACCAAAGCTTAGAAATGACCAAGTTACATTTTTTGGTATTTTATGGCAATGAAACTGGTATTCCGCTAGTCGTGGTTGTATTATCGCCTGACATTGTCCAGGCTGGACGCCTTGGTACGGAGCCGGTACCGGATTGCATGATATTTTTCCGGGACATGAAATACGACCCATGGAACCATAGCCAATGCTTTGAAATGATCAAGTTACATTTTTTGGCATTTTATGGAAATTAAACTGTAATTCCGCTATTCGTGCATGTATTATCGCCTGCCATGGTCCAGGCCGGAAGCCTTGGTACTGAGCTAGTACCCGATTGCATGATATTTCTCCGAGACATCAAATACGACCCAAGGAACCATAACCAACGCTTCGAAATGATCAAGTTACATTTTTTAGCATTTTGTGGCAATTAAACTGGTATTCCGCCAGTCGTGCCTGTATTATCGCCATCCATGTCTAGGCCGGATGGCTTGATAAGGAGCCGGTATCGGATCGCATGATATTTTTCCGGGACAGCAAATACGACCCAAGGAACCACAACCAACGCTTCGAAATGATCAAGTTACATTTTGACATTCTATTGCAATTAAACTAGAATTCCGCCAGTCGTGCCTATATTATTGTCTGCCATGGTTCAGGCCGGACGCCTTGGTACGGAGCCGGTACCGGTTCGCATGATATTTTTCGGGGACATTAAATACCACCCAAGGAACCATAACAAACGCTTCGAAATGATCAAGTTAATTATTTTGGTATTTTATGGCAATTAAACTGGAATTCCAACAATCGTGCATGTATTATCACCTGCCATGGTCCAGGCCGGACGCCTTGGTATGGAGCCGGTACCCGATCACATGATATTTCTCCGGGACATCAAATACAACCCAAGGAACCATAACCAACGCTTAGAAATGATCAAGTTACATTTTTTGGCATTTTATGGCAATTAAATTGGAATTTCGCCATCGTGCATGTATTATCGCCTGCCATGGTCCATGCAAGATGCCTTGATACGGAGCCGGTACCGGATCACATGATATTTGTCCGGGACATCAAGTACAACCTTATGAACCATAACCAATGCTTCAAAATGGTCAAGTTACATTTTTTGGCATTTTATGACATTGAAACTGGAATTCTGCAAGTCGTGCCGGTATTATCACCTGCCATGATCCAGATCGGACGCCTTGGTAAGGAGCCGGTACGAGATCACATGATATTTGTCCGGGACATCAAATACGACCTTAGGAACCATAACCAACGCTTCGAAATGACCAAGTTACATATTTTGGCATTTAATGGCAATTAAACTGGAATTCCAACAATCGTGCATGTATTATCGCCTGCCATGGTCCAAGCCGGACGCCTTGGTACGGAGCCGGTACCGGATCATATCTTATTTTTCTGGGACCGCAAATACAACCCAAGGAACATTAACCAAGGCATCGAAATGATCAAGTTACATTTTTTGGCATTTTCTGGCAGTTAAATTGGAATTTCGCCAGTCGTCCCTGTATTATCGCCTGCCATGGTCCATGCCGGACGCCTTGGTATGGAGCCGGTACCGGATCCCATGATATTTTTCTGGGACATAAAATATGACCCAAGGAACCATAACCAACGCTTCGAAATGATCAAGGTACATTTTTTGGCATTTTATGGAAATTAAACTGGAATTCTGCTAGTTGTGCTTGTATAATCGCCTACCATGGTCCAGGCCGGACGCCTTGTTACGGAGCCGGTACCGGATCACATGATATTTTTCTGGGACAGGAAATACCACCCAAGGAACCATAACCAATGCTTCGAAATAATGAAGTTACATTTTTTAGCATTTTGTGGAAATTAAACGTGAATTCCGCCAGTCGTGCTTGTATTATCGCCTACCATGGTCGAGGCTGGACGCCTTTGTACGGAGCTGGTACCGGATCACATGATATTTGTCCGAGATAGCAAATACGACCCTAGGAACCATAACCAAGGCTTCAAAATGATCAAGTTACATTTTTTGGCATTTTTTGGCAATTAAATTGGAATTTTGCCAGTCGTGCCTTTATTATCACCTGCCATGGTCCAGGCCGGATGCGTTGGTATGGAGCCAGTACCAGATCACATGATATTTGTCTGGGACATCAAATACGATCTTAGGAACCATAACCAACGCTTCGATATGATCAAGTTAGATTTTTTGGCATTTTATGACAATGAAATTGGAATTCCGCTAGTCGTGCTTGTATATTCGCTTGCCATGGTCCAGACCTAACGCCTTGGTACGGAGCCGGTACCGGATAATATGATATTTGTCCGGGATATCAAATACGACCCAAGGAACCATAACCAAAGCTTTGAAATGATAAAGTTATATTTTTTGGCCTTTTATGGCAATTAAACTGGAATTCTGCCAATCGTGCCTGTATTATCGCCTGCCATAGTCCAGGCCAGAAGCAATGGTACGCAGCCGGTTCCGGGTAACCTGATATTTGTTCGGGACATCAAATACGACCCAAGGAACCATAACCAACACCTTCGAAATATTCAAGTTACATTTTTTGGCATTTTATGGCAATTAAATTGGGATTCCGCCAATCTTGCCTGTATTATCGCCTTCCATGGTCCAGGCCGGACGCCTAACATGGAGCCGGTACCAGATCGTATGATATTTGTTTGGGACATCAAATACGACCTTAGTAACCATAACCAACGCTTAGAAATGAACAAGAGACATTTTTTGGCATTTTATGGCAATGAAACTGGAATTCCGCTAGTCGTGGTTGTATTATCGCCTGCCATTGTCCAGGCTAGACGCCTTGGTACGGAGCCGGTACTGGATTGCATGATATTTTTTTGAGACATCAAATACGACCCATGGAACCAAAACCAATTCTTCGAAATGATCAAGTTACATTTTTTGGCATTTTATGGAAATTAAACTGGAATTCCGCTAGTCGTGCCTGTATTATCGCCTGCCATGGTCTAGGCTGGACGTCTTGGTACGAAGCTGGTACTGGATCGCATGATAGTTGTCCGGGACATCAAATATGACCCAAGGAACCATAACCAACGCTTCGAAATGATCAATTTACATTTTTTGGCATTTTATGGAAATTAAACTGGGATTCCGCCAATCGTGTCCGTATTATCGCCTGCCATGGTCCAGGCCAGACGCCTAGGTACGGAGCCGATATAGGATCACATGATATTTGTACGGGACATCAAATAGGACCTTAGGAACCATAACCAACACTTCAAAATTATCAAGTCACATTTTTTGGCATCTTATGACAATGAAACTCAAATCGTCCAGTTGTGCTTATATTATCGCCTGCCATGGTCCAGACCAAACGCCTTGGTACGGAGCCGGTACCAGATTGCATGATATTTATTCAGGACATCAAATAAGACTCGTGGAACCATAACCAATGCTTCGAAATTATCAAGTTAAATTTTATGGCCTTTTTTGGCAATTAAATAGGAATTCCGCTAGTCGTGCCTGCATTATCGCCTGCCATGGTCCAGGACGAATGCCTTGGTACTGAGCCAGTACCCGATTGCATGATATTTCTCTGGGACATCAAATACAACCCAAGGAACCATAACCAACGCTTCGAAATGATCAAGTTACATTTTTTAGCATTTTGTGGAAATTAAACTAGTATTCCGATAGTCGTGCCTGTATTATTGCCTTCCATGGTCCAGGCCGGATGGCTTGATACTGAGCCGGTAGTGGATAGCATGATATTTGTCCGGGACAGCAAATACGACCCAAGGAGCCACAACCAACGCTTTGAAATGATCAAGTTACATTTTTTGGCATTATATGGCAATAAAATTAGAATTTTGTCAGTCGTGCTTATATTATTGTCTGCCATGGTTCAGGCAGGACGCCTTGGTACGAAGCCGGTACTGGATCGCATGATATTTTTCTGGGACATCAAATACGACCCAAGGAACCATATCCAATGCTTCGAAATGATCAAGTTACATTTTTTAGCATTTTGTGGAAATTAAAATGGTATTCCGCTAGTCGTGCCTGTATTATTGCCTTCCATGGTCCAGGCCGGATGGCTTGATACGGAGCCGGTAGTGGATCGCATGATATTTGTCCGGGACAGCAAATATGACCCAAGGAGCCACAACCAACGCTTCGAAATGATCAAGTTACATTTTTTGGCATTCTATGGCAATAAAATTAGAATTCTGCTAGTCGTGCTTATATTATTGTCTGCCATGGTTCAGGCAGGACGCCTTGGTACGGAGCCGGTACTGGATCGCATGATATTTTTCTGGGATATCAAATACGACCCAAGGAACCATATCCAACGCTTCGAAATGACCAAGTTACATATTTTGGCATTTAATGGCAATTAAACTGGAATTCCAACAATCGTGCATCTATTATCGCCTGCCATGGTCCAAGCCGGACGCCTTGGTACGGAGCCGGTACCAGATAACTTGATATTTGTCCGGTAAATCAAATACGACCCAAGGAACCATAACCAACGCTTCAAAATGATAAAGTTACATTTTTTGGCATTTAATGGAAATTAAACTGGAATTCCGCTAATCGTGCTTGTATTATCGCCTTCCATGGTCCAGGCCAGAAGCCTTGGTACGGAGCCGGTTCCGGATAACATGATATTTGTTCGGAACATCAAATACGACCCAAGTAACCATGACCAACGCCTTCGAAATATTCAAGTTACATCTTTTGGCATTTTATGGCAATTAAAC
>ML346423.1:0-77046 GCA_005239505.1 Nicotiana paniculata
AATACCAGCTTCAAAACCACCAGTGGTGGAGTCAATAATAAGAACAGCACAATCAGCCTGGGAGGTACCAGTGATCATGTTCTTGATAAAGTCCCTGTGTCCAGGTGCATCAATCACAGTGCAGTAGTACTTGGTGGTCTCAAACTTCCACAAGGCAATATCAATGGTGATACCACGCTCACGTTCAGCCTTAAGCTTGTCAAGCACCCAGGCATACTTGAATGACCTCTTGTTCATCTCAGCAGCTTCCTTCTCAAACCTTTCAATAACACGCTTGTCAATACCACCAAGCTTGTAGATCAAGTGACCAGTGGTGGTCGACTTTCCAGAGTCGACGTGGCCGATGACCACAATGTTGATGTGAACCTTCTCTTTACCCATGATTCCTTAGAAACTGAAGATCATCACAAAAACAGAAAACCAAGAATTAAAATTTCATAGCCATAGAGACCAAATTAATTTCTACAAAGAAACAAACACTAAATTACACTCTTGGTTAATGGTTCTCTTTGTTATTGAAATATGTGAAACTTAATCTAGACCATGCAATATGTAAATTTTGGGGGTGGTATGAGGGACAGTGAAGAAATTTATCTTTTTCTGTTTGATTAACAGAAAACATTTTCCAAGGAAAGGATGTTCCAGGAATGTATTCCCTAGACAGAATTCATTTTCCTTTTCAACAATCAGTCATTTACATCAACCTAGATATCTTTTCATCAAAACGATACTATCAATCTTTCACAAATTCTTAGCAAAAAGTCCAGTTACAAATCAAACACAGAATAAAAAGGAAAACATTTTCTATCATACTATACATACCAGAGTCTATAGAGTTTCTAAAAGTCGTAGATTTGTTATTCAATTGACTTCCAAGTGTATATATCATAAAAATCCGTTTTTAAAAAAAAACCATCTATAGATCTAAATCTATGTGTAGCAATCAAACCGAATTAACAAATAAAAAAATAAATCTTATAGGCTGTAACCAATTATTAACTCACATAGCATTAAGTACAGTAAAATCAT
This sequence comes from Nicotiana paniculata, assembly GCA_005239505.1. Taxonomy (NCBI): domain Eukaryota; kingdom Viridiplantae; phylum Streptophyta; class Magnoliopsida; order Solanales; family Solanaceae; genus Nicotiana; species Nicotiana paniculata. The sequence continues at coordinate 1,030 of ML346423.1, forward strand.
CCAAATTAGTAGAACACCTTATATCTGATATGCAAAAAAAAAAAAAAAAAAAAAAAAAAACCGAAANAAAAAAAAAAAAAAAAAAAAAGACAATACCGTATAGACGAGATTAAAAAAAGGAAAAAAAAGTTGTGATATCAATTAATTAGTAAATAAAAACATATAAATCTCATAAGAAAAATCAATTCACAAATAATTAGACTGTGTTTCTCAACAAATCACTGACAAAACACAAACTAGAATACAATTGATTTGTATGAATATTATATATAATAAGCATAAAAATGGAAAAGATCTAACCTTTTAGAAGACGAAAAGAAAAGACGGGAGAGCTTCGCTAAAACCCTGGCTGCGCAAAACAAATGAAGCGAAGCTTTAGGGTTTGAAAAATGCACCGAGTGATGTTTTTATAGCTCAGAAACCGTACCTGGGTTGGGCTTCTTGGGCCCCCACTATATTAGATTTATGTAAATATACTACTAATATTTTCTCTAATTATCAGAGTAAAGTTTGTTCTCCTAGTAGAAGACGAGAAGGGCAAAATTCATCTATCTATATATGTTTATGTATTTATATTTATCTATTTAAATATTATCATATATTAAAAGTATGAAACTCCTTATCGAAATACCATTTGCCTAATGATAGAAGAAAACATCACCAATTAAAAAGTATTGAATACTTATGATAAAACAATAATAAGCATTAATTTTCTACCTTAATTTCTTATGACTATTATTTAATTCTTTCTAGAAATAAAGTTAGTTGAATTCATCCAATTAAATTATTCGTATGATAATTGAACTTAATAATACAAACTCTCTTTTTATTTTCGTACTTTCAATTTGAGCTACAACAAAATAAGATAGAAGTTAATATTATGTAGCGACCCAACCTGTCGTTTTGTATATTTGCATCTCGTTTCCCCTTTTGATGCTTCACATATGTAATTTAGGTTTTATGACGTGCGGTGTGGATTGATTTCGTTCCAGGAAGATTTCTGGTTGATTTAGACCTTTTGGCTCTTGGCTTAAGAGCCTAAGTTAATTATGTTGACCAATATTTGACTTTTGTAAAAAGATCCAGGAACGGTGTTTGGATAGCCCTGATAGCTTTGTGTCGTGATTTTGGACTTGGGTGTAGGCGCGGAATCGAATTCGGAAGTCCGTAGGTTAATTTGTGATGTTTTGCCAAAAATTAACAATTTAAGATTCAGAAGTTTGACCATAGGTTGACTTTTTTCTATTGGGTTCGGAATTGGATTTTAGGACTTAGAATAGGTCATGTATGCTATTTAGAACGTGTGTGCAAAATTTGGTAACGTTTAGAGTTGATTTGATAGGATTTGGACGCTTGGTTGCAATTATAAAGATTCTTGTACTTTACTTTAGAATTCGTGTGTTTTGGTGTCTGATTCGTAGTTCTAGATGTTATTTTTGTATTTTGATTGCGCGAGCGAGTTCGTATGATATTTATAGACTTGTGGGGATGTTCGATTTGGAGTCTGAGGGATCGGATGCGTTTCGCACGTGTCGCGAAATGGTTTGAACTGAAAATGAAGTTGTTGGTGTGTTGGTGCTCTATTATCGCAATTGTGAGCACCAGCCTCGCAATTGCGAAGGTAATAGCAGTTGGACTGATGTCGCAATTGAGACTTACACCTTCGCATTTCCGAAGTCAACATGCCTGGACTTGGGTCACATTTGCGGCCACTTGATCGCTTTTGCGATGGTTCTGTTGAGGTCGTTAGGGTTCACAAAAGCGATCCCTGATTCGCAATTGCGAGGGTTCGGTCCCTTTATCGCAAATACGATATCTGCAGCTGGACCGGAATTTAGTCTCATTTCTTACATTTTAGAACCCTAGACTCGGTAGAAGGCGATTTTGAGAGGGTATTTTCATCTACAAATATTGAGTAAGTGATTCTAATGAGTTTTCAACTAAATTTCACAAATATATCTTAGATTTAACATCAAATTAATGTGAATTAATGAGGAAAAATTAGGAAATTTTGTCAACTTTTTGAAAAATGAGAATTTGAGTTTTGAGATTCGATTTGGACTCGGATTTGAAATACATATATATATATATATATATATATATATACTCATGGGATTATGGGTAGTCAGAATCTATCTTGGACTCAGATTTTGACTGGGCGGGGTCGGGATTAACTTTTGTTGACTTTTTGAGAATAGTGTAAAGATCATAGCTTAATTTATTGTAATTGATTTCTCTTGCATTGTTTGATGTTATTAAGTCAATTTTGATTAGATTTGAGCCGTGTGGAGGCAAGTTTTAGGGGGGAAACTATTTCTGAGGGTTGAGTTGGCCTAGTGAGGTAAGTATCTTACCTAACTTTGTGTGGGAGAACTACCCCTTAGAGTTTGAATTGATTGTGATATTTATGCTATGTGAAAGCCATGTACGCAAGGTGATGAATGGGTATACGGGCTATATGTGATATTTGACCGGTTTAGGCTATTTAGACTTTTTTTCATGCCTTTAATTTAATTGCCATAACATGTTATACCTTTCATTGCTAGCCTACCCTTACATGTGTTAAACTACCCATACATGCTTTATTTGATATTATTAATACTTATTTCACCTCTTACTTGTTATTTTGTTCTTTTATGCTTTACTCGAAGTTATTGCCTTCATTATTGTCTTGTTACTTTTTCAATTGTTGAATTACTTACTTGAAGTTGTTATTTCATGGAATATCTTCTTGGTGAGTTATTGGTGTTGAAGTTGTAAATGTTGTTACCACATTGAGGCGAAATTGTTAATTTTTTAGATAACTTTCTTGTTGAGATATTCACTTTTATTTTGAAATTATTGAGATTCTTCATATTTGTGGTTGAGCCGTGGGCTATATCTTGTGAAAATTTTAGTATTGATAATTTTTAGCAAGTTGTTGCGTATGGGAACTTGTGGTACGAGTTGTTATTGTATTGTGATATTAATGCACATGCGATGGTATAATGATAGGGGTTAATGTGCATGCAGTGGCATAAGGTGGGATTTAGGTGCGTGATTGTGAAATGAGGAATACGAGGCGGTATCCGGGTGTGATTCTTGTTGTGCATTTCATGTTGAAAATAGTTATTGGTTGCACAAATGCTTGTTGCCTTATTTCTTACTTATCTTACCAGTTTTATCCGTATTTGACTATTTGTGGTTCTCATTAATTGCTTCTTTCTTGTTATATTATGCTTGACATTATGTCATTAGTTTAAGATATTAAATTTCTTCGTTATCATTCATTTCTCTATTTTTCCATTACTTTTCATTGTTATATTTTTGTGATCAACCAGGTAGCATTCCTCATTGACACCCACATCGTCGCGATCCGAACATTTCACCGGATCATTCAATCGGTAGGAGCAACGGGCGATGTGTATAAAGGGCAGGGACGTAGTCAACGTGAGCTGATGACTCGCGCTTACTAGGAATTTCTCGTTGAATACCAACAAGTGCAATGATCTATCCCCATCACGATGAAATTTTAAAGATTACCCCGGCCTGTCGGCCAAGGATTTAAACTCGTTGAATACATCAGTGTAGCACGTGTGCGGCCCAGAACATTTAAGGGCATCACAGACCTGTTATTGCCTCAAACTTTCGCGGCCTAAAAGGTCGTAGTCCCTCTAAGAAGCTGGTCGCGAAGGGATACCTCCGCATAGCTAGTTAGCAGGATGATGTCTCGTTCGTTAAAGGAATTAACCAGATAAATCGCTCAACCAACTAAGAATGGACATGCACCACCGCCCATAGAATCAAGAAAGAGCTCTCAGTTTGTCAGTCCTTACTATGTCAGGACCTGGTAAGTTTCTCCGTGTTGAGTCAAATTAAGTCGCAGGCTCCACTCCTGGTGGTTCCCTTCCATCAATTCCTGGCTGCGCAGAACAAATGGCTAGGAAAGCTTCGCAAAACCCTGGTTGCGCAGAACAAATGAAGCAAAGCGTTAGGGTTTGAGAAATGCACTGAGTGATGTTTTTATAGCTTAGAAATCGTACCCGGGTTGGGCTTCTTGGGCCCCCACTGTATTAGATTTACATAAATATACTTACTATATTTTTTCTAATTATGAGAGTAAAGTTTCAGTAGAAGACTAGAAGGGCAAAATTTGATAGATTTTGAGTTCTGGCCAAAATGTATAGAAAAAGTAAATAAAAGGGATAAGAAAGATCACATTTATTTTGTGAGAAGCCCTGGATTTTAGAAATATGTAATTTGATAGGTTATTTGCTTAGCCTTAAACTACAAAAGAAAAGAAGACCTTCTTATAAGGAAAGTAACATATTTAACGCCGAGAAAATGTATAAAGACCCCATTAAACTTGTCTTGAAAAATTATTTACACACTTAAACTTTACAGGTGTCCTAACACCCAACTATTATTGTAACAATTGTATTTATTTACTCCCTCTTAAGCCATGTCCCAACTATAATGACATGAGTGGGATACGTGTTTTATTAAGAAGTCACGTAATTAATTAATCAAGTAAATTAAAATAACAGCCTTCTCACTCTTTACTAACAATATTACTTCTCCCATTGGTTAAAGAATCCCAAATTGAATATCCCTAGTGCCCAACCTTCGAAAATTTGAGTTTCCTGACCAAAATCAAAGGGACTTGTTGCAAATTCCTTTGATTTCATTGTTCTTTAGGGTTCCTTTTGTTCTTATTGTTTCATTTGACGAGTTGGTGGAAGATCCGTTTGAAGTTGAAGGTCTTTGAAGAATCAAGTTCAAATATTAAAGTTGAAGATATGTTAAACTTTATCTATGTTTGGAGGTAAATCTATCAACCATAGCCTTTTCTCTTACCATTGACTAAAGATCTTCTCTTTTTTTTTTTTTTTTTTTTTTTTTTTTTTTTTTAATATCGTCTGTAACTAGGGTTTTGAATTTATAAATTCTTCACTGTAACTGTTTCATTGTAAAATCCTGTAACATAAATACAATATTAAGGTATAATAATAACCAAATTTCAGCTTTTTGTCGTTGCATGTATTGTGACTTGTTATCTTGGGGTCTAATATTAACTGTTAATCCTTAATTATTTTGTTTTCTACTATATTTTGGTATTTCAATATCTTTTGTACTTGTTTTACCGAGGTTTTCATGATGGAAAAATCTCCATAGATAAATCAAATTCCTTTTCAATAGAGGATTATGTTGGGGGATGATTACTGATTGTATGGATGTCGATGTTGATATGTTCTTGTATTTTGAGTCTCTAGGTTATGTGAAAGAATTTGGGTACAATAGTTCTTCTGTTGTTATTTATATTAGACCACCTAATTGTCCTAGTTTAGTAGTAGTTGATAGAGACTCTATATGTATTTGTCAAAAGTTAAAAAGTGGGGATATTTTGGAGGTATATCTAGATCAAATGGTTGGGTACAATAGTTCTTCTGTTGTTATTTATATTAAATCACCTAATTGTCCTAGTTTAGTAGTAATTAAAGTTGATAGAGACTCTATATGTATTTGTCAAAAGTTAAAAAGTGGGTATATTTTGGAGGTATATCTAGATCACATGGTTGATGATGTTGTAGTGGTCCCCCCTCTATTAGAATATGTAAGCCAAGTGGGGGGTGGAAGTAATGTTACTTTTGAGAAGGAATCTAGTCAAGACTTGGGGGTTGTGAGGGATTGAGAACTTTTGAAAAATCATCCAATGCTACTGAAAATAGTGCCCATAACAGTGTGCCTACAGTTGTTACTATTGATGATAGTTCAAAATCGACATCTGAATCTATTAGCAGCATTGAGAATAGCCCAGACTCAGAGCATGAGAGCTTATTAAAAGAAGGAGAAGCTGATTATGGCAGTGATACACATGAGGAGTACATGATATTTAGGGCAAAAAGAAGAATTGTAGAGAAAAGGAAGAGGAAAAAAGTGCTCATAAACAAGAACGTGTTAATCTAGGTAAGAGAGGGCCAAATATAGGGTATGATGAATATGAATCTATGAAGAAAAAGAGTTTGGAAAGTAAGATAGGTGATGATGAGCCTTATTGCTCTTCAGATGAAACTGTCAGCTTTGAGACAGATCTAGATGATGTTGATGATGAAGGTAAATGGGAGGTTCAACAGAAAGTTAAAGCAAGAAGAAGAAATACTAAAAGAAGAGTTATCTTTGACAATACTTGCAAAAAAATAGTTTGGGAAACTGGACTTGCATTTACAAGTGTGAGAGAATTCAGAGAAGGTGTAACTAAATGTGTTGTTCAACAAAAGGTCTCTATAAAAAAATATGTAAATGAACCTACAAGGGTGAGGGTTAAGTGCAAGAAGACATCATGTCCTTGGCTTCTAGTTGCTAGTTATGATTCTAGGACTAAGGATTTCGTAGTCAAGAACTGCAATCTCATTCACAAATGTGACCCACTAACAAAAACAAGCTATGTAATTCAAAGTACTTGGCCAAAAGGTTCAATGAGAGGATAAAAGAACAACCTAACATTAGAGTATTCAAGTTTCATTAGATTATATTAAAAAAATTGGGATTATATGTTGGGAGGATTGTTTGTAGGAGGGAAATAAATATTGTGTTGAATGAGATAATGAGTGATCATAAAGTAAAGTATGACAGAATATTAGACTATAGGGATGGGTTGCTTAGACCTAATCCAGAGAGTACATGTGTAGTGAAGCTTAGTGATGAAACATTTGAAGGTGGGAAGAAAAGATTTGTTGGGTTCTCTATTTGTTTTGATGCATTGAAGAAGTCCTACATGGCTGGTTGTAGGCCATGTATTCGGTTGGATGGATGTTTTTTAAAAGGGGTATGTAGAGGCCAACTAGTTGTAGCAGCTTACAAAGATGGAAATAATCATATGCTTCCACTTGCTTGAAAAATTATTGAGATTGAAAATATGCACACTTGGAGGTGGTTTCTCAACCTTCTAAAGTATGATGTTCAGCTTGGAAATGAGACAAATCTGACCATTATTTCAGACATAAAAGGTTAACACTTGTAGTTTATTGTTTTTTTCCTACATCTACTTAAACTTTAAAACAACTATCATTGTTCATTTTGCATGGCTCGAGAATGCTATAACAGATCTACTTCCAAATTCTGAATACAGGATGTGTGCAAGGCACATCCTAGCTAATTGGTCTGAGAAATGGAGAGGCACAGAGAGAAGGAACTGCTTCTGGAGGTGTGCCAGGTCTACCTATGAGTGGGAGTTGAAGAAAAATTTGGATGACATGAAGAAATTGGGTAATAAAATAGTTGATGAATTGTTGTACTAAAACATAGAAAGATGGAGCAAGGTGTATTTCAACACATTCAGCAAGTGTAACACTGTTGACAGTAATATGGCAGAATGTTTCAATGCTTGGATCTTGGAAGCAAGGCAGAAGACTATAGTGACACTGCTTGAACAAATAAGGGTGAAGATGATGAACAAAGTAAGTCAATTGAGACAGTTTGGAAACACTTGGATTACTGATATTTCACCAATGGTCATGAAAGTGTTGGAGGAGAACACATAAAGGTCTATGAATGTAACATTTTCTGGAATGATGAGTTTGGATTTGAAGTGAAGCAAGGATCAGGTGCACCTGAAGTGAAGCATCTGGTGGACATCAACAGGAAAACATGCACCTGTAGGGCTTGGATGTTAAAAGGCATACCATGTGCTTATACAGTTGCTGCCCTGCATTACAAAATCTGGAGCCTTTGAGCTATATTTCTCACTAGTACACTAATGCCACTTACATGAAAATATACTATTACTTTCTTCAACCTGTTTTGGGTATGATATGTGGCCAGAGTCACAAAATCCAACTGTTATACCACATCATGTCAAGAAGATACCAGGAACGCCAAAAAAAGTGAGAAAAAAAGAACCAGGTGAACATAAGAAAGAAAAATTGTCCAAACGTGGAGTGAAAATGACATGTAGCAATTGTCACAACAAGAGGAGATGTCATAAAGCCGTTGGAAGTAATACTACTACTACTTCAGTAAGTTCTATGCCTACAAGTGTTGGTAGTTCAAATTCACCAAAACAAAGTACCGGAAGAGGAAGGGGTCGGCCAAAAGATTATAAAGAAAAGGTGAATTTCTTCCCTTTAGTGTCATCTTTCTCTTTTTTTAATTATTAATATATTTTAACTTTTAATTGGTTGAGGTAGGATGTTGGTACCAACAGTGATGTAAGAACATAATATAGGAGGCCAAAGATGGTTGGGATGTGAGCTTTACACACTCAAAGTAGCTTCACTATTCAAAATGTAAGTTTTAAGATGACCTCCCATATTTAGGTGAATTCATTCTCTGATTTTCTGTTAGATTTTGGCAGCCTGGAATGTCCTCTACTAGCTTTAAGAATGTGAGGTCTTCAACATAAGTAACTGAAGATCTAGGCCTTCAACCAACAAGAGGTGTTAAATGGAAAGGCAAAGAAGATATGATATCAAGGTAGCTTCAACAATTGAGAGGAAAGAAAATCATTCAAACAAGGTCTAAGGCTGCTCAGTTCCACTGCAAAACCACCCAATTGATGAAGAGACTGTTTTTTTGGCTGACTGTACTGCAATTTATGATAAGAATTTTTAGGCAGCTATATACTACATATTTTTTAATCTTATGATGTCTGTTTTGTTGGTGAAAAATCATAACAAAAAGTGTTTATGTACTATTTATGCACTTGTGACCGCCTTATTAGGCCTATTTTTTTTATGATCAATGAGACCAAATATGTGTTTTTATACTTGATTACGTCCAAATTCACAACAAAAAAGTAAATGAACACGACCGCATGCAATATAATATACCCAACTATGAGTTGGGATCGAATCCCACAAAGAACAATATGTAAGCGATTAGGCGTGTAAGAGAACTATCACTTGTTATGCTAAGCCAAACACTAAGAACAGTGTTGAGAGAATATTTATGTCTAATTGTGAAAATATAAACTAACCTAAAAAGCAAGTAAAATGATCAATGGCTACAAGCATGGATACACGGGGAATTATGCTCAAGTAACGATCCAATGTATTTCACGATTTTACAAATATGAGCGAATTTATGTTAATTAGCCTCGGGTAATAATTCTTTATTATCTTCTTCCAAAGGCTAACAAGACTTTCTAATTAAATTACCCCTAAAATAATTAAGAGATTAAGCACACCTGAATATGGTTACAATTAGTGCAATCATATCCCTAGGTAGAATCTATAAAGTGAGGGTTAACGCCTCAAGTTCTTGTTAATTAATCTTTTTCAAACCCAAATTATCTTTTCTAAAATTAATTCTAAGTTAATAGGCGAGTCTTAGGGTTAGATAATCCCTTTGAAAATATTAAAGAACAAGAATAATTGAAGAAATAATAATTTACTTCAATATAAATAAATCTCGTTTAATACATAAGAACAATAAGATATTTTAATCCACACTTTAAATATGAATATTCCCATAAACAAGATTCAAGTGTTGGAAAAAATACAACAAACTTAGATATTCAATACAAAGCAAGGAATGAAGAAATGAACATAAATTTGTAAGATTCTCAACCAAAAGCTTTAAATCTTCAAGACTCAAGTGTGTGTGCAATAACCCTAGCTCCAAGACTTGTTTTCTCTAGTCAAGAGACTGAAAAATAAGCCAAAGTTCCATTTCCAAGAAGCTAGGTCGTGTATTAAATGGTTTAGGGGTCAAAACCTGTAACGACCTGGCCGGTCGTTTTGAGTATTTAGCCCTGATCCCCTAATTTATGATTTATCTATGTTATATTGTTGTTACGTGACTTGTCGAGGTGTTTGATTTTGGTTTCGGGTGAGTTCCGGAGTGAAATAGGACACATAGTCCCTAAGTTGGAGGTTTAAGTAGAAGTTGACCGTAGTTTGACGTATGTGAAAATGACTCCGGAATGGAGTTTTGATGGTTTCAATATCTTCCTATGATGATTTTTGTCTTAGGAGCGTGTTCAGATGTTTATTTGGAGGTCCGTAGGTCGTTTCAGCGGGAATTGGCGAAATGTTAGAAAATGGAAGATTTTGGAAAGTTTGACTGGGAGTTGATTTATTGATATCAGGGTCGAATCCCGATTTTGGAACTTGGAATAGGTATATAATGTTATTCATGACTTGCGTGCAAAATTTGAAGTCAATCGAAGTTGTTTTGGTATGAGTCCGCACTAGTTTTGAAATTCGGAAGTTCATAAGTTCCTTAGACTTTAATCGATGTGCAATTCGTGGTTCTAGTGTTTTTTGATGTGATTTGACGCATCGAACGTGTTCGCACAATATTTTAGGACTTGTTGATATATTTGGTTGAGGTCCCGGGGACCTCGGGGATGATTCAGATCAAGTTCGTCTTTGAGAGATTGTTGGTTTTCAGAGTCTTGTTTCCTCTTATGTGATCGCGAAAGAGAGGCCGTGATTGCAAAGCTTTAAGACTGGCAGACTTGAAATTTTTCTATGTGATTGCGATATGGTTTACGCGATTGCAAAGTGTGTAAGGACAATTAATCACTAACGCGTGAGTGGTGTCGCATTCACAATGAAGGAAGAAGAGGCCTGGGAAGGTGGACACATTGCTCTATGTGATCGCAAATGTATTAACACGCTCAAAGCTTTGGAAAATTTGTGACCGCTTTCGCTCCATTTTCTCTGCGTTCGTGTAGAAGGTTTTGGGCAGATGAAGATTTTCTTTTTCACGATCGCGATGTGTAAATTACTAGGCAACAGACTTAAAATTCAAAACGAGGGTTTTATCTCTTATTTCATAATTTGGACTTAGAGAGCTCAATGTGAGGAGGATTTTTGGGAAATTTTCTGAGAGATTATTGGGGTAAGAATTGCCAACTCGATTTTGGTTAAATTACACGGATCGATAGTTGTTTTATCATGTACTTATTGGGTTGAGTTTGAAAATTCCCCTGGAAAATGGTAGAAACTTCTTAGACTAAGTTTTTGAGGTTTGAAAGGCGAATTGAGGTCGGATTTGAGTATTTCTTGTATGGTTGGACTCAATATCGAATGGTTGTTCGGATTTTATAATTTTGGTTGGGTTCCGAGACGCAAGCCCGGATTGACTCTTTGGGCTGCCTTTTCAATTCTTTGCAAAAATCGTGATTTCATTGTTTGAATTAGTTTCCTATGGTTATATTTATAGTATGAAATTATTTTAGCTAGATTTGAGCTGTTCGGAGTTGGATATTCGAGAGAAAGGCCTACTAGTGGATTGCTTTAGCGTGATTTGAGGTAAGTGACTTGCCTAACCTTGTGTGGGGAAATTACCCCTTAGGATTGATGTAGTTTGTGATGGTTGTGATATGTGAAAGCCGTGTATGCAAGGTAATGAGTGTGTACATAGGCTAAAGTTGAAAATTTCCAGTTTTATCTATGTAGATCCCTTCCATACCTTAATAAAGTTGCCTTAACATGTTATAGTCATCATTTTTAGTCTAATTTTACATGTGTACTTGTCTTATCTCTTGCTAATTGCTCTACATGTTTAGTTGAAGTTCTTGTCTCCTTTATTCTGTATTCATTATTTAACTGTTGAATTCTTTACTTGAAGGTCGTGATTCCTATTAATGCAAATTGTTAAGTTTGAAATATTATTCTATTAAGTTATTCTTCCGGTTGTTGTTGTTGATACTTTGTGTACTTTGTGGTTGAGCCGAGGGCTCCTTATTGTGAAATTCTGTTATTGTTTGTTTTCCGTGGCAAGTTGGATATTGGGCACTTGAGGTGCGATTTGTGATACGTTGTGATATTGATACGCATGCGGTGGTATAAATCTGGGGGTTGAAATGCATGCAGTGAGATAACGTGGGCTTGATATGTGTGGCTAGTAGGGGAACTACTAGAAGTCATGTAGTGTGATAAGGTGGGCTAAAACGCGGGATGCTATTTCGGGAAAAATAATTTTCAAAAACTAAATGTAAAGGATCCCACGTTGATATAAGGAAAGATTACAAGTTATTTTGTGATTTGGGGCTACGAGGCGGTACCTCTGTAGTGACCCTTGTTGTTCCTTCTTTAGTTGTTGTACTTGTCTTTGGTTGTTTGTTTCCTTAACATGTCAAATCCTTGTTTTTTCGTGATATATTATTTGCACTGATTCTGTGTAGTTAACTCTCGGTATACTCTTTACTTATTTCATTTCCCTTGTCATTATTATTATATTCTGAAGTCTTTCTTCTGTTTATTATTATTTACAATAGGGCCTTGACCTGACCTCGTCACTACTCTACCGAGGTTAGGCTTGACAATTACTGAGTACTATTGTGGTATACTCATGCTATGCTTTTACACATCTTTTTGTGCATATCCAGGTACATCCTACCATTCCAGGCATTAGTGATTGCGTCCGAGCATGGAGACTTCAAGGTATACATGCCAGCGTCCACATGCGTCGGAGTCCCCCTATCCTGATTTCCTTATTTCATTACCCTATTAGACAATGATGTATAGGAATGCTCAGTACTATTACTTGGAGCTCGTGACTTATATTTCACCAGGTTTTGGGAGTTGTACATGTTAAGTTACAGAGTTTATTTCATGTAGTTGTTGAAGTTTTGAGACTTTTAATTATTAGTTCAATTATTCTGCATGTTGTTAGGCTTACCTAGTCTTAAAGACTAGGTGCCATCACGACATCCTACGGAGGGAAATTTGGGGTCATGACAAGTTGGTATTAGAGCTCTAGGTTCATAAGTGTTATGAATCATAAGCAGGTTTAGAAGAGTCTCGTGGATCGGTATGGAGACGTTTATACTTATCTTTGAGAGGCTATGGAACTGTTAGGAAAAGCTTCACTTATTTGATTCCTTATCATGCAGATTTGTTGACTTTGGGATTCTAAATTTATGTCTTTCTATTCTCTCACAGATTGTGAGGACACGCATAGCCGGATCGAATGACCAGACACCTGCACCCCTACTAGAGCTGCGAGAGGTCGGGGTCGAGGTAGAGGTCAGGGACGTCCACGTGGTGCAGCCAGAGCACTTGCACGAGCTGCTACAGAGAAGAACTAATAGTTCCAGTCGGAGAGCAGGCACCTGAGATGCCTGATATTGCCACAACACTTCAAGAGACCCTCGCCTAGTTTCTGAGCATGTTTGACACTATGGCTCAGGCAAGGTTGATCCCACTTGTTCCAGCCACATCTCAGGCCGGGGGAGGAGCACAGACTCCCGTTGCCCATACTCCAGAGCAGCGGGTCTAGTTTGACCAGGTCCTAGAGGTCATATTAGTACAATCGGTTGCCCTAGTTCAGCCCGAGGTTAAGGAAGCAACTTCTGAGGGGGCACAACTCAGGCTCGAGAGGTACAAGAAGGACCACCCTCATACTTTTAGCGGTTTGGCATCATAGGATGCAAATGGTTTTCTTGAGGAGTGCCATCATATCCTCCGTACAATGGGTATTGTGGAGTCTAGCGGGGTTGTTTCACAACGTTCCAACTTAAGGGAGCGACTTATCAGTGGTGGAGAGTGTATGAGTTGGGTAGTCCGGCTGAGGCAGCTTCACTCACTCAGGGATGCATGAAGCATAGAGTTTGAGTTGTTCTGCCATGGTGCTATGACCGTATCAAAGTATGCAGTCTGGTTCAGTGATTTGTCCAAGCATGCACCAGCCTTGGTTGCTACTGTTAGAGAGCGAGTTCGTCGATTTATCGAGAGGCTCAACCCTTGTATCAGATTTAGCATGGCTTGAAAGCTAGAGATAGACATTAGATACCAGCAGGTAGTGAAGATCGCTAGGAGATTGGAGCGTATGTGGGCTCGAGAGAGAGAGAGGAGATGGAGGCCAAGAGGCCTTGAGATTCTGGCACTTATAGTGGTCCCCGTGCCCTAGTTGCAGCTCGTCATGGTAGGGGCTATATGATCCGCCCTGTTTATTCAGTACTTCTAGCTTCCAGTGGTATTCCGACCACTCCTCAAGTTCTCCATTATGAACCACCACTGTCTAGTGAACCTCCTGCATGGGGTGCTTTCAGCGGTCAGTCCAGTCGATCAAAACTGAGCCAATCACAACATCCACGTCCTCCGAGAGATTGTTTTGAGTGTGGTGACACTCGTAACATGGTGAGGGATTTCCCCTAACTTATGAGGGGTGCACCTCCATCGACTACTCAGGCTCCGCGTATTCCACTGGGTCCTCAGCCATGTTTACTGCACCAATTGCCACTCCACCTGCACAACCAGCTAGAGGTGAAGGTCAGGAAGGTAGAGGTCACCCTAGAGGGGGAGACCAGGCTAAATATTATGCTTTTATTGCTAGGACGGAGGCAGTTGCTCCGGTTCAATTATCACAGGTATTGTTCCAGTCTATCATAGAGATGCATCAGTCTTATTTGATCCAAGATCCACTTATTCCTATGTATCATCTTAAGCTGCTCCATATTTGGGCGTATCCTGTGATTCTTTGAGTTCTCCTATATATGTGTCCATACTTGTGGGAGATTCTATTGTTGTTGTTCGTGTGTATCGGCCGTGTTTAGTTTTTCACGGTGGTTTTGAGACCTGAGCCTATCTATTGTTGCTCGGTATGGTAGATTTTTGTATTATTTAAGACATGAACTGGTTGTCACCCTATCATGCTGTTCTCGATTGTCACACCAAGATTGTGAAACTAGCTATGCCAAGTTTACCACGGATAGAGTGGAGGGGTGCATTAGATTTTGTTCATAGCAGGGTTATCTCATTTCTAAAGGCTTAAACAAATGGTTGAGAAGAGGTGTAATGCTTATCTATCCTTTATGAGGGATGTTAGTGTTGATACTCTTGTTGTTGAGTCAGTCCCGGTAGTGAGGGATTATCCCGATGTGTGTCCAGCGAATTTTCCAGGCATGCCGCCCGACAGAGATGTCGATTTTGGCATTGATTTATTACCGGGCACTCAACCCATTTATATTCCACTCTATTATATGGCCCCAACAGAGTTGAAAGAATTAAAGGTGCAGTTGCAAGAGTTTCTTGATAAGGGCTTCATTCGGCCCAATGTGTCACCTTGGGGTGCTCTATTCTTGTTTGTAAAGAAGAAGGATGGTTCTATGCGCATGTGCATTGAGTATCGCCAGTTGAACAAGGTTACAGTAAATAATAGGTATGCATTACCATGCGTTGATGACATATTTGACAAGCTACATGGTACTAGAGTGTTCTTAAAGATTGACTTGCATTTAGGCTTTCATCAGTTGAAGATTCGGGAGCTAGATATCCCAAAGACTACCTTCAGAAATCGATATGGTCATTATGAGTTCCTTGTGATGTCTTTTAGGTTAACCAATGGCACAACAACATTCATGCACTTGGTATACTCCTGGAGCCAGGAGGATCATGAGCAGCACTTGAAGACCGTGCTTCAGACCTTGAGAGAAGAAGTTATATGCAAAATTTTCAAAGTGTAAATTCTGGCTTGATTCGGTAGCATTTTTGGGACATATAGTGTTGAGTGAGGGGGATCAAGGTAGATCCGAAGAAGATTGAAGCAGTGTAGAGTTTCCCCAGACCGTTTTCAACTATTGAGATCCAGAGTTTTCTTGGTTTGGCAGGGTAATGTCGCTGATTCGTAGAGGGTTTCTCATCTATTGCTGCACCTATGAAATTGACCTAGAAGGGTGCTTCATTCATGTGGACCGAGGAGTGTGAGGAGAGCTTTCAAAAGCTCAAGATGGCTTTAACTACTGCCTTAGTGTTGGTGTTGCCTACGGGTCCGGGGTCTTATATTCTGTACTGTGATGAGTCGCGTATTGGTCTCGGCACGGTGTTGATGCAGTACGGTAGGGTGATTGCCTATGCATCTAGACATCTAAAGGTGCATGAGAAGAACTATCCTATCCACGACCTTGAGTTAGTAGCTATTGTTCATGCCTTGAAGATTTGGCGACACTATTTGTATGGTGTCCCTTTTGATGTCTATACCGACCACCAGAGTCTACAACATCTATTCAAACAGAAGGATCTTAACTTGCATCAGCAGAGGTGGTTAGATTTGCTTAAGGATATGATATTCTATTCTGTATCATCACGGGAAGGCAAATGTGGTGGCCGATGCCTTGAGTTGCAAGGCGGAGAGCTTGGGCAGTTTAGCATATCTACCGGCAGTGGAGAGGCAATTAGCATCGAATGTTTAAGCCTTGGCCAACTAGTTTGTTAGATTGGATGTTTTGGAGCCAATTCGAGTTTTGGCTTGTATGGTTGCTTGGCCTTCTGTTACACCCCATGTTTTCGTACATGGAAGTACACCATAAGTAAATTGATATAATCGGAAATGAGATGTTACGTTCTGCATTTTCGTACGTTAAAGTTTCGTCGTAAGCTAATCGACGTAAGTTCGAGAATGGGATTATTTTGAGATTATAAGCATTATGCTATTTCAAACAAGTGATAAGTAAATTCGTGAAGGTGAGAGGTTAAACAAATCGAAGAAAATGAATTTCGTCAAAGTTTGACATTTTGGGATAAAATACGGCCCGGGCTAAAATACCCGATATTAATGGACTAGTGCCATACAAGATACCACATGATCATGATAGTATGATGTATAAAGTGTATTAAAAATGAGTAGTATTTTAAGTAATTTAAGATAATTCTTAATTATGTGGGTAATTAGTTAAACAGTTGGATTAATGGGGAATTATTAAGTTGATTAAGGAGTGGCGGATGGTTAATTAAGGTCTTTGGATAAAGACCATTGAATGTAAGGCAGCAAGGCTTTGTCCAAATATATTGCCTTACATACTCGGTACCTTATTTTGTACTGATGTCCCTTTTCTGGGGGTGCTGCATTTCATGCGTGCATGTTCAAATAGACAGACGAGTAGACCTCCTCATTAGGTGTTGCCCTAGTTCAGCTTGATCGGTAAGCTCCATGCCCTTCGGAGTTGCCGGGTCTAGAGCTTTATGTACATCTTATATATATATATATATATATATATATATATATAAGTTATGAGTAGGCCGGGGCCCTGTTCCGATCACAGTATATCCATCAGTAGAGGCTTGTAGACATATCCTATCAGTTAGTGTGGTATGTTGGGCTTGTAGGCCTTTTATGTAATTTTTGTTGGTTTGCCAGCCGTAGTAGTTATGAAGGCCTTGTCGTTCCAACTTTATATTGATGTTTAGTCAGCATTCAATTGTCTTGCAATGTGGCCTATGGACAAAGTATGACATTATATGTTCAGAGTCCCTTAGTCGCAAGTTGGTACGCAAGGAGAGAAAAAGCATCGGGTGCCGGTCTCGCCCCCCAAGTTCGGGGCGTGACACCTTCTCTATATGATCGTACCAGAGAGCGTCATTATGACGATCCCCATATGCTTTTCCTCAAGGACACGGTTCAGCATGGCGATGCCAAGGAGGTCACTATTGGGATGACGGTGTATTACGAATGTAGGGCAGACTATGTGTTCCTACTATAGATGGTTTACGTAAGTTTATTCTCTATGAGGCTCGCAGTTCGCAGTACTTCATTCATCCGGGTGCCGCCAAGATGTATTAGGTTTTTGAGGCAGCACTATTGGTGAAGGAGGATGAAGAAGGACATAGTGGAGTATGTAGCTCGGTGCCTAAATTGTCAGCCGGTGAAATATGAGCATCAACGACCAGATGGATTGCTTCAGTTAGAGATTCCAGAGTGGAAATGAGAGCGGGTTACAATGGATTTTGTTGTTGAGCTCCCACATACTCGGAGGAATTTTGGTGCAATATAGGTGATTATGGATAGATTAACCAAGTCAGCTCATTTCATTCCTATGGTGACTACTTATTCTTAAGAGCAGCTGGCTCACGTCTATATTCACGAGATTGTTAGGCTTCATGGCATTACGGTATCCATCATCTCTGACCGGCATGCAATTTACTTCACGGTTCTGAAGGGCCATACAACTTGAGTTAGGCATATGGGTAGAATTGAGTAAAGCATTTCACCCTCAGACAGACGGACATTCCAAGCGCACTATTCAGATATTGGAGGATACATGTTTGATGGAGTTTGGGAGTTCTTGAGATCATTTCTTGACGCTCGTGGAGTTTGCCTACAACATTAGTTACCAGTCGAGCATTCAGATGGCTCCATATGAGGCTTTGTATGGTAGACGGTATCGGTCTCTGGTGGGTTGGTTTGATCCAGGTGAGGCTAGGCTATTGGGTACAGACTTGGTTCAGGATGCTTTGGAAAAAGTTAAATTGATTCAAGATCGACTCCGTACAACCCAATCTAGACAGAAGAGTTATGCGGACCGGAAGGTTCGCGACGTTGCATTCATGGTTAGGGAGCGGGTCTTGCTCCGGGTTTCGCCCATGAAGGGTGTTATGAGGTTCGGGAAGAAGGTCAAGTTGAGCCCTAGATATATCAGACATTTTGAGATACTTGAGAGGATTGGAGAGGTGGCCTACAGGCTTGCACTACCACCTAGTCTAGTTTTAGTTCATCTAATATTCCATGTTTCTATGCTCCGGAAGTATCATGACGATCCATCTCATGTGTTAGACTTCAGCTCAGTCTAGTTGGACAAGGATTTGTCTTATGTTGAGGAGCCGGTGGCCATTTTGGACAGGCAGGTTCGAAAGTTGAGGTCGAAGAACATTGCTTCAATGAAGGTTCAGCGGAGGGGTCAATCAGTCGAGGAGGCGACTTGGGAGACCGAGCATGATATGCGTAGTCGTTATCCTCATCTTTTCACCACTTCAAGTATGTCTTTATACTCGTTCGAGGACAAACATTTGCTTTAAGAGGGGGAGGATGTAATGACCTAGGCAGTCGTTTGAGTATTTTATCCCCGATCCCCTAATTTATCCTTCCTCTATGTTATATTGTGGTTATGTGACTTGTCAGGGTGTTCGGTTTTGGTTTCGGGTGAGTTCTAGAGTGAAATGGGACACATAGTCCCTAAGTTGGAGGTTTAAGTTGTAGGAGTTGACCATAGTTTGACTTGAATGAAGATGACTCCGGAACAGATTTTGATGGTTCCAATAGCTTCATATGGTGATTTTGGTCTTAGGAGCGTGTCCGGATGTTGATTTGGAGGTCCGTAGGTCGTTTCGGCGTGAATTGGCGAAATGTTGGAAAATGGAAGATTTTGGAAAGTTTGATGGGGTGTTGACTTTATTAATATAGGGGTCGGATCCCAATTCCGGAAGTTGGAATAAGTCCATAATTTCATTCATGACTTGTGTGCAAAATTTGAAGTCAATCGAAGTTGTTTGGTATGAACCAACATTAGTTTTGAAATCGGAAGTTCATAAGTTCCTTAGTCTTTAATCGAGCCAGAGGTGGAAGGAAATTTCAGCTCCTACTCATTGTCATCATCATAAGAGTCATTTGAACTACAAAACTACCTCAGCTTATCCATCATCTTATTTAGGAGTTTGCTCTTTTTCTTTTTGTGCTCCCTAAACTTTCTCTACCGCTTTTCAATCTTCCCTTGTCGGCGGCTCATATCCAACCTGTTGTGCGTGACCTCCATCTTTCCCGGTATTGTTTTTTCTGTTTGACCATGTCATCCAGGGATGGTGGGGAAGTAGTGCCAGTAGAAGTGCGAGCCCCAGATGGGTCAGTAGGAAGGCCAACTATAAGCTGTCTAATGTATGCATCTACTCCATGTATCTTACTGGAGAGTTGACACATGGTATGAAGGACGGACTGGAGTGGTGCCATGGGGTCAAATGACCCTGGTGCAGGTGCAAAGGATCCGACGGATCAATGGTGGCTCAGAGAACTGCCCAAATGAAGAGGTGCAACATCAATACTCCTATTTTTCTGCTTGTTAGTGGATCCCCTTTTCAGCAATGGGCGGATCATCGGCTTTCCCTGACCTCTCTCATAATCATGTGGGAGTTTTAACACCACAACATCATAGCATAGCCGAGTAATCAATGATGGGAAAGAATAGCCTCTTGGGCCTCCCATGGGTGGCTTCCTTGATTTCTCTAACAATGTGTTGCCCCATGTTCACGGGTGGTCGTGATGGCACCTAACCCAACCCGCTAAGTAAGCCAGTTAACATCTGCATCCAACATTCGCACGCAAGGTGCAGAAGTGTAGTATGAGTTCAACCGACCCCATGTACAATAAGTAACAAATCTAACATTTGGTTGAAAGTAGTGACGAGATGGGACAAGGGTCAGAGTCCAACTCTAATAACTAACAACAGTTCATAACAATATAATAAAATGGTACATAAAAATAACTCAACGATAAGATGCTCAACTCGTTCACAGTTACGATAAAAAATAGCATGCTTTTCAAGTATAATAGTCGACTCCAAATCTTTCACCAGAAACACCAAAAGCATATGAGTAAGTTTGAAAACTGTGATTTTCCCCAAAAATCTTTCAAGAATAAACAAGATGTTTCATTTTCAAATATCATGAGGAAAATACATCTCTATGCCTACATGTCAATATACATGTGAAATCATGAATGTCACCAAAATCGGGTAGCAGAAGGAAATGCATCTCTATGCATGTATTTCAAGTACGCGTGTCAAATGCAATGTGTTGATGCACTCATGCACTCACACTCTCAGAGTACTCAATCTCACTATCTCGAATCCTCTCTCACCGTTCTCAACACTCAACAACACACTCAGTTACTCAGCACTGTACAATACCTATTGCGACGTGTAGCCTGATCCACATATATATAGCCATAAGGCTCGTTGCCGCGTGCAACCCGATCCACATATATATAATCATAAGGCTCATTATGGTGTGCAAGCTGATCCACATATATATAGCCATAAGACTCGTTACGGCGTGCAACCCGATCCACACCTCCCCACCCTCCCCCCCACATATATATATATACGGCGTGCAGCCCGATCCACATATATATATCCATAAGGCTCGTTGCAGCGTGCAAGCCGATCCACATATGTATAGCCATAAGGCTCGTTGCGGCGTGCAACTTGATCCACATATATATAGCCATAAGGCTCGTTGCGGCGTGCAACCCGATCCCTCCCCCCAACTCAGTCACCAATCTCTCCAGTCTCACGGGCTCACAAATCAAGATACGAGATGTGACAATATACAATAACATAGTGAGATATGATATGAAAGGATGAATGCGGCTGAGTACAAACTATAATTAAGCAAATAACTCAACAACAAAGAACGACCATTGTGGGTCCCAATAGTACCAACATATAGCCTAAACATGATTTTTAGCATAAATTAGAGCTCAAGTGCTCTAACACATAGTGTATAGTTAAAATGTTCAGATAAGATGGGTACACAGTTCCATGGAATTGACTAAATTACAATTCACACGGTGCACGCCCACATGCGCATTACCTAGCATGCACGTCACCTCAACATCAATCACATAACATGTAATTTGGGGTTTCATACCCTCAGCACCAAGTTTAGAAGTGCTACTTACCTCGAACAAGCCAAATCCAATACCGATCAAGCCAAACGATGCTCCAAAAATGTCATCTTGCGCGTACCGATCTCCGAACGACTCGAAACTATACAAAAGCAACTCAAATACATCAAATAAAGCCCAAGGAAACAATTCCAAATGATAAAGGTCGAATCTTTAATAAAAATCACAAAGTCAACCAAAAAGTCAAATTCGGGCCCGTGTTACAAAACCAGATGAAACTCACAAAATTCGATAACCCATTCAATTACGAGTGCAACCATACTATTTCACTCAAATTCGACCATGAATCGACATTCAAAACTAAAAACTTCGCTCTGTGAAATTTTAGGCAAAACCCCCAATTTCTCTTTAAAATTCACAATCCAATTTGTACACGGTAGAAACCGAGCTCATCTATTGCATGAAAGATCGGGGATGAAACATAATGGATTGAAGATCGACCCTAGGATCCATCGAACCTAGGCACGAGATTAGAACATGGGTCTTCAAGATTATCTAGTCCGTAACCCCGAAACTGACACCGAATCCGAATTAGCTCGAGAAAACATTATTGAACCAAAACAACAAAAGGCCGAAATATCCATGACTAGTCGGATATCACGACAAGAATCTCAGCACGTATCAATAAAACCAATTAATTAGCAAACCATGAGATATTTTTACCTTATATAGAATTGTACCTAAACAGGGACTCCTCTACTATATAAAAAGGGTCTAATTATTTGCAAAGCACATTGTAACACTCATCCCAAAGCAATATACTGTTATTTTTAGTTATTATTATCTTATTACTCTGTTCCGGCACCGATTGTAGCATTTTGACTCGAGGGTGACCAACCTTCAAGGTCAAAATTGTTCAACTTGTGTGGTTTGCATTTACTTTTTTATCATTAATTTCAATTTTAATCCGATTTCTCATTTTGTATTAAGTTAGATCACGTATTCTTAAAACCACGTATAAATTCAATTGTTATCCGATTTTGAGGGTAAACAATTTGGCGGTCTAAGGATAATAGTGGTTATTTGATACAAATCCCATAAGACACACTACTTTACACTTGCTCTTTGAAGTGTCTTTGATTCCATGTTAAAATACAAAAATTTCAAACTCTCAATCAGCGCCCCTGCATGTTCACAACGAGATGGGCCACCAAGGTGAAAATAATAAATAAGCACCTGGTAACGAGATACCACATACCGATCCCACTGGAATTCCGATCGTAGATCCGGTTGACGCTAATTCTCATGTGGCTATCGATGCAAACTTGCCTACCGACCCCGATATAGCGTTCGTGGTGGAGCCCGATTAGAAACTCGAAACACGTAAAATGTTGAAGGAAACGGGATTAGTCTATGAGTGATCTTCAAAATTTTGCAGGCTCAACATGCGGCGATAGCTCAGTTACAGAACCAAAGTCGTGCACCAAGTAGGGTTGAGCCCGATCCTCCCGGGAAGTCACCCGCAGGGATGAATGGGTCATATAAAGGACGAATGAACAAGAATCAGGGACTAGCCCCGCGATCATAAAGATGCTCGAGGAGCTGACAAAGCGGATAGAATCAAGGGAGAAGAAGATCGAGGCTAACGACAAAAAGGTGGAAACCTACAATTCCAGGGTAGACCAAATCCTAGCAGCACCTCCGATATTGAAGAGCCTGGATTCCAGAAAGTTTGTGCAAAAACCTTTCCCTCCTAGTGCGGATCTGAAGCCGAACCCCAAGAAGTTTCGTATGCTTAAAATACCCAAGTAAAACGGACGACCAACCCAAACGAGCATGGAACCTCTTACACATGTGCTATCAAAGGAAATGACTTGGAGGACGATGAGATCGAGTCTGTTTTGTTGAAAATATTTAGGGATACCTATCAAAGTGATCTATGATATGGTATCACAACTTACCTCCTAATTCTATTGACTCATTTGCTATGCTTGCAAATTCTTCCGTAAAAGCACACGCAGGTGCTATCAAGGTCGAGAATAGGAAATCGGACCTTTTCAAAGTCAAACAGAAGGATAACAAGATGCTCAGAGAGTTTGTGTCCCGGTTTCAAATGGAACGAATGAATCTGACAGCGGTAGCTGATGATTGGGTTGTTCGAGCTTTCACTCAGGGACTTAATATTCGAAGCTCGGTGGCTTCACAACAGCTGAAGCAGAACTTAATAGAATACCAGGCTGTTATAGGGGCCGACGTGCATATCGGTGTCAATCAAAAATCAGAGTTGAAGATGATCAACTCGGGGCCCATTCGTGGTCTGTCTATCCTGTTTGAACCATCGACAGAGTCAAGAGAGATATAGATCACGAATCGAGGCCAAATAGGGATCGGTATCAGCCATATAATGGAGATCAGAGAAGTAGCGGGGCCGGGCGAAACTCCATGAGAAATGAAAGGAAGAATGATGGAGGTCAAAGTAGCTAAAGACCTATGACTAAAAATGGCTTCGACGGGTCTATCAGGCCTAAAGACGCACCGATGCTATCGAAATACAACTTTAATGTCGATGCTGCCGTTATTGTATCAGCTATCGGCCGCATCAAAGATACCAAATGGCCTCGACCTATACAGTCCAATCCAATCCAAAGGGATCCTAACCAGATATGCAAATATCATGGCACTCACGGTCATAGAACGCAAGATTGTCGATAACTGAAAGGGGAAGTAGCCCGTCTATTCAACAATGGACGCATTCGAGAATTCTTGCGCGACCGAGCTAAGAATCATTTCAGGAACAGGGATTCTAACAAACAGATAGAACAAAAAGAACCTTAACATGTCATCAACATGATCATCAGAGGGGTTGATATCCCAATGGGGCCGATGTTGAAACGCACCAAAGTACCCATAACTAGGGAGAAACAAACTCGAGATTACGTACCAGAAGGAACTTTATCTTTCAACGATGAGGATGCGGAAGGGATCGCGCAACCCCATAATAATGCACTGTTAATATATGTACTCGTAAATAAAATTTGGGTTAAACGTGTGTTAATCGATCCAGGTAGCTCAACCAAAATCATTCGATCAAGGGTCGTGTAGCATCCCGGTCTATAAGACCAAATCGTGCCTGCAATTCGAGTTCTGAATGGATTCAACATGGCATGTGAGACCACTAAGGGCGAAATAACGTTACCCGTAAACACCACTGGGACAATCCAGGAGACTAATTTTTATGTGATTGAATGGCATATGAGGTACAACACTTTATTCGGAAGGCCATGGATCCACAACATGAGGGCAATACCCTTGACACTGCACCAGACACTGAAATTCTCAACACCTGGCGGAGTCAAAACAGTCTATGGTGAACAACCACCTGCAAAGGAAATGTTCGCGATCGAGGAGGTGATACCAGTGTCTACAGTTTCAACATCGAAGAGCCCAAACCAGACGGTCAAAAATGGTGTCAAGTAGCAATCACTGAAACCATCTTCGGCAGGTTCGGACAAACAAAATGAAGTCGAGGATGATGATTATGGGGTTCCCATATCTTTTATAGCCCCCAATGATTCTGACGCCACCAAATCAACGGCCGAGGAGTTGGAACAATTCATATTGTGAGAAAGCTTGCCCGATGTATACCTAGGCACGGGGCTAAGCTCTAAGCTCAGGGAACACTCATTCAATTTTTTATAACTAACGGGGATTGTTTCGCTTGGTCCCACCTCGATATGACAGGTATCCTGCTGGAGATAACCACTCACAAGATAAGCTTGGACCCAAAGTTTCATCCAATTAAACATAAGAGAAGACCCAGTCCGAGATCAAGCATGCTTTCATCAATGATGATGTATCTAAACTTCTTAAAATAGGGTCTATTCGGGAGGTCCAATACCCGGATTGGTTAACAAATGTAGTGGTAGTCCTTAAAAAAGGTAATAAACTAAGAATGGCTGTAGACTACAAAGATTTAAATAAGGTATGCCCAAAGACTCTTTTCCTTTGCCCAACATCAACCGTATGATCATTTCCACGGCCGACCACAAGACCTTTAATTTTCTCGGCGCCTATTCTGGGTAAAACCAAATACGGATGGACCTGGGTAATTAGGAAAAATCTTCCTTCATCACTAAGTATGGAACATACTATTATAACGTAATGTCGTTTGGATTACAAAATGTCGATGCCACATACCAACACCTGGTAAATCGGATGTTCGAGGAACAAATAGGAAAATCAATGGAGGTTTACATTGACGACATGTTAGTTAAGCCCCTGCGAGTAGAGGACTATTTAAAACATTTGCAGGAAACCTTCAGCATACTGAAGCAGTACAATATGAAGCTGAACCCATAAAAATGTGTGTTTGGAGTTGGTTCGGATAAGTTCCTCGAATTCATGGTATCCAATTGGGGAATCAAAATCAACCCCATAAGATCAAACGAAGATATCACGGTCATGGACAACGTAAAGGCCGTGCAAAGGTTACCCGGGCGAATAGCCGCCCTAGGGCAATTTATTTTGAGGTCGTCTGACAAGAGCCACTGATTCTTCGCACTTTTGAAAAAGAAGAACAACTTATCGTGGACCCCAGAATGCTAGAGAGCTTTGAAGGAACTCAATAGGTATTTATCGAGCCCGCCTTGCTTCACACACTGAAGGCAGACGAACAACTGTACTTGTACTCGGCGGTCTCGAAAATAGCAGTAAGTGGAGTCCTAGTTCGGGAAGACCAAGATACACAATTTCCAATTTACTATGTTAGTAGGACCTAAGGTGAGGCTGAAACTAGGTACCCTCACCTGGAAAAACTAGCGCTCGCTTTGCTAAGCGCCTCTAGGAAGCTAATACCATACTTCCAATGTCACCCCATATGTATCGTAACTACTTACCTGTTATGGAACGTTATGCATAAGCCCGAACTCTCGGGCCGATTGGACAAATGGGCCATAGAAATAAGTGGCTATGATATTGGGTATCAACCTCGGATCGCCATTAAGTCAAATATTGGCCGACTTTACACCGTTCCTAATACCCGAGGTCGAAAGAGAGTTATTGGTTAACTCACGAACTTCCTCGGGAATCTGGACCCTCTTCACGGGCGCTGCCTCAAATGCAAAAGGGTCCGGAATTGGCATCGTACTAAAGCCACCAACAGGTAATATAATTAGGCAATTTATTAAGAGTGTGAAATTGACTAACAACGAGGTCGAATATGAGGCCATGATTGCAGGCCTTGAACTAGCCAAGATATTGGGGGCAGAGGAGATCGAAGCCAAGTGCGACTCCCTCATTGTGGTAAACCAAATCAATGGAACATTCAAGGTCAAAGAAGAACGAATGCAAAGATACTAGGACAAATTACAGGTGACATTACATCGGTTCAAAGAATGGACTTTGCAACATGTACCTAGGGATCAAAATAGCGAGGTCGATGCCCTTGCTAACTTGGGGTCGTCAGTCGAAGACGACGAGTTCAACTCGGGAGAAGTCTTACAACTTATGAGATTGGTGGTGGAAGAAGTCCACGTCGAGATCAACTTGACGAGCCTAACTTGGGATTGAAGGAATAAATACGTGGAATATCTCAATTCCGGTAAACTACCCTTGGATCTAAAAGAGTCGAGGGCCCTGCATGCAAAGGCGACCCGATTTAGCCTGTCCTAAGACGGAACCTTGTTCAGAAGAACATTTGATGGCCCACTTACAATATGTCTAGGGCCGGGTGATACTGAGTGTGTTTTAAAGGAATTCCATGAAGGTACCTGTGGAAATCATTCGGGCGCCAAATCGCTTGTTCAAAAACTAATCAGTGCCGGTTATTACTGGATCTACCTGGAAAAAGACACAAAGGAGTTCTTTCGAAAATGTGATAAATGCCAAAGACATGCTCCGATGATCCATCAACCCGGGGAGCTACTGCATTCGGTTTTTTCACCATGGTCGTTCATGAAGTAGGAAATGGACATCGTTGTCCCCCTTCCGTGGGCACCCGGTAAGGATCAATTTATATTTTTTTAACTGACTATTTTCTAAGTGGGTGGAAGACCAAGCGTACGAGAAGGTCAGGGAGAAAGAGGTCATCGATTTCATTTGGGACCACATCATATGAAGATTTGGAATGCCGACCGAGATTGTATGCGATAATGGGAAACAATTCATCAGAATCAAAGTAACCAAATTCCTTGAAGACCATAGGATTAAAAGGATCCTATCGACACCTTATCACCCCTAGTGGGATGAACAAGCTGAATATACTAACAAAACCATATTCCAAAACCTTAAAAAGAGGTTAACCGACGCCAAAGGAAGATGTAAAGAAATATTACCCGAAGTCTTGTGGGCATACTGTACAACCTCGAAGTCCAGTACACGGGGCTACCCCATTTTCTTTGATTTATGGCGCCGAAGCTTTGATACCGGTCAAGGTCTGGGAACCAAGTATCAGATTCTGATATGCAACAAAGGAATTGAATGATGAATCTATGCATACGAACCTAGAGATATTAGATGAAAGGCGTGAAGCCACCCTTGTCCGGTTGGCCGCCCAAAAACAGCGGATCGAAAGATACTATAATCGAAGGGCCAACTTTCGACACTTCAATATCCGGGACTTGGTACTAAGTAAGGTCACACTAAGCACCCAAAACCCAAACGACGGAAAACTTGGGCCGAACTGGGATAGACCGTACCAAATTATCTAGATCACTAGAAAAGGATCCTACAAGCTGGGAACAATGAACGACGAATAACTCAACTAGAATATAACTCGCTTAAAGCAATATTACTGCTAAGGTATGGCCCCGTCTTTCTTTTATTTACATCTTAAACTAACCCTTGCAAGTAATCGACAAGGGACGGTACAATATTTTAGGTCTGAAAGCACGCGTTGCACTCTTTTTCCCTTGAGTCGGTTTTGTCCTAAATGAGTTTTCTATCAAGGTTTTTAATGAGGCAACAAGTAAATCGTGATAACTTAGAATTGAAGGCCAACAATGAACCGGTGACGATGATCATAACAATATTTTAGGCCTCTCTTCGATCAACCCCGAACACTAAGGGACATTACCCTCTGATATTGACTTTAGCATGGAAAGAGACTTCAGGAGTGAAGGGTCTCGATCGATAGGATTCAATGTAAAGGCCAAACGGTCAAATGAACCGTGCCCACATAGACTGCTCGAACCCTGATACAAAGCATGTACACATACATTACTATTATGCACAAGAATAAAGAGAAGTCTCTTCCTTGCAAACATCTCGCCTTTTAAATATTTTTCCTTTACATTTCTTAAGGAATTCCCTGTTTCAGATCCCCTTGAGGAAACGAGCCCAAGGGTTGCCTTAACCTGAGTTCGAATAATCACTCTCTCACTCGGGGACTGCGGTCCGAAAAATAAACTCGGATGATCCAAGCTATTAGACCTCTGGGGTATAAGACCTATTAGGCAACCCCCAAATTTTATAGGCTAAGACCACACCTACTCTAGGACTGCCATCTTAGGCAAACCCGGATAACTCGGGAAAGCAAGTCCACTGGGCGACACCTGAACTAAAAGGCTACAACCATATTAACACGGCTCGGAGACGTCCGAGACCAGTAACAAAAACAAGGCCTTCAAAATGAAAATTTTTCATAACCGGTTCCAAAGGCTACCCTCGACAGCCTATGGCATAAAAAAAGTCTAAGTACTTTAGAAAAGAAAACTTTTGGTCACACCGAACCCCTACAAAAACCAACTATTTCATGATAAGGCATTTAGATCTTTGCAAATAATAAGGCAAAGAGAAAATTTGAAAGTTGTTGAAGGGGAAAGACCTTATATTCATAATTAGAAATTTCTTTTACAAGGGCCGAACAACCCGATGAGAATTTTTACAAAGGCAAAACGGCCGCAACAAAAATACAAAAAACCAAAGACATCTAAAAATCCTAAGTGGCCTAATCTTCGCCGAGGGCCGCGTCATCACCTTCGGGTTCTCTCCTATCTTCGGGCTCATCTGAATCTTCAGACCTCTCGGAATCCTCCTCCTCGGGATAAGCTAGCTTCCTGGACTTGGCTTTGGATACCTTGACTTTCTCGATTTCAGACAACAGGTTAAAACCCTGAGCTCGAACTCCCTCGAGGACCTCCCTTCAGGATTTCCACTCCATGTGCTCCACCAAGTTTATCACTTGGTCCTGAGTCACCTAGACATCGGCCTTATGATTGGCCACCCTCTCATTAGCCTCGGCCTTAACCACAACAATCTTCGATTTGGCCACCTCAAGTTCCGTGGACAAATTTTCTTGGCCGGAGACCGCTGAGCTCAATTGAGACTGGACCTCCTCGATCTTTTTGGCCTGTACCATGGCCTTTTCTTTTGCAGCCCGGAGCTGGACCTCAGTTGAAGCTAGTTGTTCTCGGGAAGTCTCATTTTCCGAGGCCAGGCGGTCCTTGTTTTTCTCCATTTTTCAGCCTCAACTTTCACGGTGTCCACCTCCGCCAGGAGCTGCTCGATCTGGTCAAGTTTCAGTTGAACTTGAGGATTCGGGTCGTTATCCACTATGTCTAAATAATTGTCACTAACTTCAATTACTCATCTTACCTGCTCGACCAGGCCGGCATGCTCCTTTCGAGCCACTTCTAACTCGGCCCGGAGCTTCTTACTAAGGAGCTTGTAAGCATCCCTCTTCTCAATAAGCTCCCGAGTCTCGGCCTCGTGTTGGTTTAACTCTTTCTCATATCGAAGAAAAGTTTCATGATGAAGCACCGAGGCCTGGAAACACAAAGAAGAATGTTACGATTGTTTGCAACTTAATCTAAGTACATAGTAAAAAGGCATTCGAAGTTACCCGATTCAACGCTTGTTGAGCTTCATTGAAAATATAGGGGGTCTATACCTCGTCCATTTTGGCTTGATCCTCTTTGTTCACCAGGCATCAATGATAGCTGGCAACCCCCACATGGGTGGAGAGAACCCGGGCATCCTCGATATGGATATGATGATTGACCATTTTCGGTCAGGATCTGCATTTGGGGCTGGGAACCAGTATACTAATCTCGGACTTGAAGAAGATTCGCTAGATCCCAAAGACGGCATCTTATTTGGTACGGTAGGTCACCTAACCCGGTGACATCCTCCGAAGCAGTATAATCCATGCCATCAAAGAAGTTGTTGAAGGAATCTGCCGCCCCTTAAGGCCCCTCATTTGGGCGTCCTTTCAGCATCTAGGCCTCATTTATCATGGAGTCAGTGATTGATGGTGACCCAGAAATATCTATCACCCAAGCACATCCTTCAGGCATCTGCCTCAGCCCGAGGAGTACCGGCCGTGGTCTCCTTGTCGACCTCCCCATATTGGGGAAAGATGGCCTTGTCCTTCACTAGTTCGGAGGCCTCGGCCACTACCTCCTCATCGGCTAGCCTGGTTTGGGGCAGCTCAAGACCACTTCTCACGCGGGTCATCAGCTCGGGGGCTTCTTCTTCTTCTTCTTCTTCGGACTCGTCCCTCAGTCGATAAAGCGAATCTGATGGCCTACCGGGTGCTGTCATTTTCCTTTGATTTGTGCACCCGCCTATTTTTTTGTTTTTCTTCTTCTCCGAGTTCGGAGAACTCGCAGCCTTTTTTCTCTTCTTCTCTTTATCCTGCCTCTGAACCGATGGTTCAGGGAAGATGTCTTCATTACCGGACGGGGGCCTCATTTTGACATCTTTGGGAAAACCTTCAAAGGAAGAAAAGGTGAGAACGAATGAAGCTAAGAAAATTAAGTGTTAATTCACTCAGTAGGGAAATCTCACCGTGAGCATGGACATCCCACCAGCCCTTCAAAATTTTGCGCCACGCGCGCTCGGAATAAGGCATTTGCAACCCGATGCTTCGATCCACTCCTTGACTCGAGGAATTACATTTAGCATTCGAGCAACACTTGCATCACAAATCGATAAGAAGAAGGGCAAAAGAAAAATGATAAAAAAATATTAAAGGCAAGGTTATACTTACGCTTCATGTTCCATTTCTCATGAAATGACATGTCCTCAACCGGGATTAAGTCCAAGGTCTTCATTCGAACGAATCAGCCCAACCAGCCTCGGTCACGATCCTCGTCGATGCTCGAGAATGGGGCCTTATTGGGCCGACGAGAAAGTTTTATTAGCCCCCTCGGTAGAGTCGGGGACTATACAGACGCATGAGGTGATTGATGGTGAAGGGAAACCCCTCGATCTTGTTTGCAAAGAAGCGGAGGAGAATGACTATCCTCCAGAAAGAGGGATAAATTTGTCCTAAGGTCACCTCGTACCACTTACAAAAGGCGATGACCGGGTCCAAGGGGCCCAACATGAAGGGATATGTCTAAACACTGAGTAAACACTCCACGTGGGTAGTGATCACCTCCTCGGGCATAGGCACCACCACGTGCTTACCAACCCAGTTGCAATCCTCCTTAACCTTGGAGAGAAAGCTGTGGGTGACCGAGAATATATATCTCGAGAGTGGCTCGCACCGAACTAGATCGATGACGTTTTCTCGACCTTAAAATCAGCACTGGTAGGGCATCTCGGAGGAACGAACATCTTCAAAAAGGGCTCCTTTGGCGTTTCCTCAGTAGCAGCAGAATTATTTTCCTCTTCAGACGGTTGTGAGGCAGAGGGAGTTTCTTTTTTGGGAACAGACTAAGAAGTCTTCACCATTTTTTGATGAAGATGAAGAATAAGGAGTATGCTTGAATAGTTTAGACAAAGGAGAAACCCTTACAAAGCTCTCAAGAAATTGGGGAAAACACTAGAAAATTCAAAGGTTCTTTAAGAACAAGAGTAGGAAAATATCCGATGTAAAGTTTGAAGTAATGAAGGAGGAAGTATTTATAGTTTGCAAACAACGTTTCAAGACATGTAGTGTCCGACCAGGAACTGACGAACATTTAATTCCATTTAGATGTGACTGACGAGACATTTCACTCATTTTATCATTTCTGGCGCAAAGTATCGAGATAAGGATCGAGGGATCATATCGTTTCTCATCATTTACTCTTGGATAAACGAGGGGACTATCTGTACACGGTTGAAATCGAGCTCATCTATTGCATGACAGATCGGGGATGAAACATAACAAATTGAAGATTGACCCTGGGTTCCATCGAACCAAGGCACGAGGTTAGAACATGCGTCTTCAAGATTATCGAGTATGTAACCCCAAAACTGATCTCGACTCCGAATTAGCTCGAGAAAACATTATCAAACCAAAATAAAGGAAGGCCGAAATATCTGTGATCGATCGAATATCATGGCAGGAATCTCGGTACGTATCCATGAAATTGATTAATTAGCAAATCATAAGATTCTTTACCTTATATTGATTTGTACCTAAAGTAGGACTCCTCACTATATAAAGAGGGTCTAATTATTGTAAAGCACATTGTAACACACATCCCAAAGCAATATACTATTATTTTTAGTTATTATTATCTCATTACTCTGTTCCGACACCCATTGTAGTATTTTTGACTCGAGATGACAAACCTTTAAGGCCATGATTTTTCAACTTGTGTAGTCTGCATTTACTTTTTTATCATTAATTACAATTTTAATCTGATTTCTCATTTTGTATTAAGTTAGATCACGAATCCTTAAAACCACGTATAAATTCAATTGTTATCCGATTTTGAGGGTAAACACAATTACCAAAAATGAAGATAGATTCACAAAATATAACCAAAACCGGGTACACAACACTTACCCCAATCCATATGGTGAAAATCGCCTCAAAATTTGCCCAAATCCGAGCTCCCCAACTCAAAATATGACCAAATGAATAAATTTTCGATATTAAGTATTTTTGCCCAGTTGTTCTACCTCGTTTCATGTGCTAAACAATTCCAAAACTCACTTTTGATGTCTCCAATGGGTTCCTTGTGAAATTCGAGACAAGTTAGGCTTTTGAATAACTCCATCTGACCTTACAATGAAGGAGATATATTGGTTTCAATATTTGAAAATAGTTATAAGTTTTAAATACGAATTCAGTGTCAATTTCATAATTACTCTGAAAAAAATCTGACACCAAATTCTTAGTAAAATGACCATAAATTCCTCATACGATATTGAAACTTGATGATTCCAATAACTATGGTTCCAAAATTACGATATAGATCTAATGCTTCAATCAAAATAGAAATTAGATCTCATTTGCTTAATGTGGTACCATTTATGGTTGAAGAAACGACGTTGAAACATAAATAACGAGTGTAACACAACCCAAATCTATCCGAAACTTACTCGAGCCCCTCGGAACCCCGTCTGAACATACCAACAAGTCCAATAACAT
Source organism: Nicotiana paniculata (assembly GCA_005239505.1). Classification (NCBI taxonomy): domain Eukaryota; kingdom Viridiplantae; phylum Streptophyta; class Magnoliopsida; order Solanales; family Solanaceae; genus Nicotiana; species Nicotiana paniculata. Next base: position 34,658 of record ML346423.1, read on the forward strand.
AACATGGACTTAATAGAGGCCTCAAATCATGCATTACAACATTGAAACGACAAATCATACCTCAAATCAAACTTTATGAACTTTTGAACTTTCAACTTCCAAAAACTCGCGCTGAAACATATCAAATCAACTCGGAATGAACTCAAAATTTGCACACAAGTCCCAAATGACATAACAAAGCTATTCCAATCCTCGAAACCACACATGATATCCTCAAATTCAACTCTCGATCAAACTTATGAACTTTCCAAACCTTCAAATTTCCAACTTTCGCCAATTAGCGTCAAAACCTTTTTGAAATATCGAGATGCAAACCCGGGCATACGCCTGAGTACAAAATCACCATCCGGACCTAACAGATCCATCAACACTCCAATCCAAGTTCAAATACTAAATAATCAAATTTGGTCAACTCTTCTAACTCTAAAGCTTTAATCATGAAATTTATTCTTCCAAATCAACTCTGGATAACCTGAAAACCAAAACCGATGATTCACACAATTCATAATACATTATATGATGCTACTCAAGACTTTAAATAGTTGAATGGAATGCATGTTCTCAAAACAACCGGTCGGTTCGTTACATTACTCTCTCTATAAACCTCATTATCGACATTGGGAATGCCATAAATTCTGTTGATTATCTCAAGGTTGAAGTTGACTTGCACACCCCGCACAGTAGTAACTAAGGATCCTTCGTAGTCGGTTCTCAAGGAATTTGCATAAAATTCCAAAACCACTGTGTAGTTGGCATCATTTGGTTGAGGGCAAAACACATCCACCTGCTTTCTACCAATCTTGTGTAGAAGCTCGACATTTTATCTTCAACCTTCTCCATGTTTATACCTTTTTCCCTAATGATGGTTTTTGACAAGAGTTTGTCATATTTCGTTCACATTCCCCAGATAAAAACCTGTCATGATCAAAAGGTTCCTCTTATTCATCTGCGGGAACATGTTCTAGCTCAATTTCACTGTGTACCAGATCTATTTTATGCCCAAATACCTACGAAATAGAGCAAAAATGTTTAAATCTCAAATAAAAACTTAAAACAATGTATTAGGAAGTATTTAAGCCAAAGAAATGGGGCAAAAGGGTCCTGAGCCGAGCTGTGGAAAGCTACTATTTGTTGCAATTTTGGGGACTGCCAGAAATTGCTCTTCGCGAACATGTTTTCCCCAGAAATAGACCTTCACGTTCGCGAGCAGACCATCGCGTTCGCGAAGGTCATATTCATCGTCCAAACCTTTTTTTCTTTCAAGCGTTTTTTCAAACAGTTTGCTTGCATTGGTTTCTTCCTCATTTTTCAGTTAATTTTAGCACACATCTCGTTCAAAATTTTACAATCACAATCACACACTCACACTCAACCAACCTCACCCAGCAAGCAATTACTTTGGCACACAAAGTTTTCACTTCAAAAATTCAAAGTTACATCCTAAAACCTTAAGACAAGGCTGCTCTCTTCAATTGTTTCACACAAGAAAAGAGGAAAAAGTTAAGAAACAAGAGAGAAAACCACATACCTTGCAAATTGCGAGGTAAAATGCAATGGACTTGAAGATTATGGAGAATTTGATTTTGGGGTTAAGGAGTAGGAAGAAATGGTTCTTGAGCAAAGAAAGGGATTAAACGTTGATTTCCAGTGTTTTGATATTTTAAACTTATCTGAGACTCGCGTTCGTGAGGGATTTAGCGCCTTCGTGAAAGGTTAAAGTTGGCCAAACAGTCGCGAACGCAACGTAGACATCGCAGATGCGTAGGCTTACAATTTTATTATCCTTCGCGATTGCGTAGGTCCATCGCGAACGCGAATATATGCTACTGCAATTTCCAACAACTACTAATTTTTGGCTGTCCGATCACCCCGACCAGCTCAAATCAACTCCAAAAATTCTAAAACTTGGTTTATTAGTCAAAAATAATATGTTAAGCTATTCTAAAAAAAATAATTCAAAACGACTAAACTTTTCGAAAACGATGGGTATGTGCTTGGCCAATGCGCGATCACTTAACCGTTATGCGGTCCGCAGAATTGACATGCCACTGCATTTTTGAGAGACCAAAGTTTACGGACTTCTGACTCATTCCGCGACCAATATGCAGTATGCATAACAACTATGCGATCACATTATTTTTGCCGCAGAAAAGCAAGCTTAGCCACTTTTTCTTCACTCTCCCTACACTCTAAGACACACATACACACACTCATCAAAATGTTCAACAAAAATAAATAATCTAACAACAACATTTGGAAATGATGGGTTGCCTCGCACAAGCACCGCATTTAACGCCATGGCACGACGCGAATCAACTTTACCACTTTTCTCTCCACTTGGAAGATATGAATCAGGCACCTAATTTGGAATCAAGCTTGTGACCATGAGCGACAGGGGGTGGTAAGTAGACGATCAATACTTATGCCATTTGCTTTATTTTGCATTTCTTGGCTTTCATGTGAGGAATATCACTTTGCCTTATCTTATGGTAGGCTAGAAACCTGGATTTTAGTCGTAGTTTCACTCCAATTACTGCATTTTACTTGTGTTTGAGCTTAAATATTAGTGTATTACACTTACTATGTGTTTTATGCCTTGTAAGATGTGATTCTGAGTTAAAAAGATAATGTTGAACTAAAGCAAACAATGTGGAGCTTTGAAGTCCGAGTAAAAGCCCAAAAAATTAAGACGAGATCACATACGAGGGTCGAGGACCAAGTCTGGATATCAAAAAGTGAGAAAATAAAAATTACTCTGAGAAAATTGCACTACCGTGTTGTGGGGCTCAAAATTCTAGTGCAAAATTCCTGCAAAGTGAAAATATCAACTCTGTGAAGATCCTCACTAATGTGGCATATGGGCGGCACCCGGCGGCGCATGGGGCGGCGCACCAGTGTATTTTCGCGGTCCAAGTGTCCCACTTTGGCTTGGAAAGGATAGTTTCACATTGGCCCATTCCTACATGGTATAAATACACCAAAAACACGATTTTTACAGGACTTTTGACTCGGGGAGCTTTGGGAGAGCATTGGAGGCTACAAGACTCAGGATTTTGTCATCTTTTCATCAACTCAATACGGGAGTTTGGATTGTAACGTTAGATTATTGCTTTCTTATTATTCAATTATAATTGTGATGACTTCCTCCATGATTATGGAGTAGTTTACCTTAGGTTTGACAGATATGGTGTGTTGATAAATATTTGTGGATTTTAACTCTAGTCCGTGCTTGAATTCGTTTATGGAGTTTTGAATTGTTGCAACTTTATTCACCAGTTTATTAATCGAAAGAGGAATATCTTGGTGATTATCTTTGCATTATTTTGTTTAATTTAATTCATTGATTCTCTTAAATAAACGGAAGAGCTTGTTGAATTGTTGATTAAATCAAGTCAGGAGAATATTCAAGAGATGTTCTCCTAAAGACTAATCCACTAACGCATGCTTGCATACTTTCACAGTGCTTATATTAGTTCACCTCGTAGAGTTAAGATTTAATCAAGAGAGGAGTCTTGACTACACATTTCAACTAACCATAGGGTAAATTCATGAGAATCATTAAAACAATAGAGTGAATTAAACTAGAGTTAAATCCTGAATAGCTATCTTGCACCTATCCTGTCAAACCCTTATTCCTCACATTGATAAGAAGCCAACTCTGCTAAATCTTTAGCTCTTGGAAGTCAATTGTCAATTGTTTTACTTTAGTAGTTAATCATAGTTAGTAATCATTCAAAATCAAGTTTTGATCATCTTGAATAATTAAACTAGAAATTACTAGAGCATTATTTAAATCCAATCCATGTGGAAATGATAATTTAACTATACTATCTTTGTCTAGATGGCATTAATTTCGTGTTGTGTTTTGCGCTCGTCAAGTTTTGACGCTGTTACTGGGGATTGGCAATCAATAGTGTTCCAAATAATTTTTTGTGCTAATTCGAGAATTAATTTTTTTATAGTTAATATTATTTTTTAATTTTTTTATTAGTTAATTTCTCTTTAAGATTTTTTTTGTAGCATCTGACAAGTTCTTGGGGTGAAAACTTTTAGAAAATATTCTTGATATTGAACTCTAATTATTGTGAAGATGGAGTACAACCAGCCTAAAAAACGGTTGCAGAATTAGCAACTGAACATTATCAGAAGTCTGTTATTTGTTTTAAATGTGGTGGAAATCATCTATGGGTCGATTATCAAGCAGGTAAGTATCCTTCCTATGATTCGTCTTATGAATAATCTCACTTTATTTCTAGTCCGTACATGTATGAGGCTTCATATGGGCACAATCTTGACTCTGATCGGGATGAATACACTTATTATGACTAGAATGAGAGCGAAGTGAGACAACCACCTCAAGAGGATAATGGGAGTTTAGAAGAGTTTATGTATAAGTTCATGAATAGTATTGAAGAAAGATTTATACAAAATGATGAAGCCATTAAGAACTTAACAATGCAAGTGAGTCAATTAGTAAGTATACTTTCAGAAAGCTCATTACATTGTACTGGTAGATATATGAAGGAGATACTCTGTGAGAATGAGCCTTCCCGAGAGGATGAACACCTACCGAGAAAGTTTTCCACTCTTCAAGAGGACTCTAATTCAACTAAAATGATTGAATACAAGGCTTTGGTTGATTGTGAAGCAATAGAAGTGTCACGGCCCCAATTTCCCTCTGGAGGATGTCGTGGCGGCATCTAGTCTCTAAGACTAGGTAAGACTACCAACATGCGAAATAATTGAAATGATAATAAATATAAGTCTCGAACTCAATGATTGTATAAAAATAGACGTTACAACTCAGCATATACAAATCCCGAGACCTGGCGAAATACGTCACAAGCTCTAATTATAAATACTGGATAATACTATACATGATGTCTATATATAAAGGAAAATGAAATAAGAGATCTGGAGAGAAGGGGACTCCGAGGCCTGCGGATGCCGACAGATATACCTTGAAGTCTACGCAGTAGAATCCCAACTAATGCCTGGGCTGGTAAGTAGTATCTGGATATGCACATGTGTAGAAGAGTAGCATGAGTACACCACGAAGGTACCCATTAAAGACAAGCCTAACCTCGGTAGAGTAGTGACGAGGTCGGGTCAGGGCCTTACTGGAAATAAATAAAAGACTGAACAAGCGTAGGTAGTGTAATAATGATAGTAATGAATTTTAAACAACGAATAGCATAACAAGATTAGCTACACAGAACTAAGCAAATAGTTCAACACGGAGAAAAATATTTACTAATATGCTAAGGAAACAACGATTAAAGACAAGTACAAAAGAATAGGGAAATGTCAACAAGAGTCACTACCAAGGTACCGCCTCGTAGTCTCAAATCACAAAAATAAGTCACAATCTTTCCTTATATCTCCGCGGGAGCCTTTACATTTAGTTTTGAAAATCATTTTTTCTCAAAATAGCATCTCGCGTTTTAGCCCACCTTATCACACCGCATGACTTCTATTAGTTCCCCTACTAGCCACACGTATCATGACCACTTTATCTCACTGCATGTATTTCAACACCCAGACCTTATACCAGTGCATGCGTATCAATATCACAATGTAGCATAAATCGCACCTCAAGTTCCCAATATCACAACTTTCCATAGAAACCAAATAATAACAGAATTTCACAATAAGGAGCCCACGACTCAACCACAATGTACACAACGTCTCAACAATAACAACCGGAGGGTAACTCATTAGAATGATATTTCACAACTTAACACTTTGCCTCAATAGGAATCACGACTTTGCAACTCAATACCAAATTCAACAACAAGATATTCCAATAATATCAATTTCAAGTAAAGAATTCAATAGTAAATAATGAATACCGAATAAAGGAAACAAGTACTTCAACTAAACATGTAGGACAATTAGAAAATAAGAGAGAAGATAAACCGGAAGACAATTAGTAATAACATGTTAAGGTAACTCAATTAAGGCATGGAAAAGGATCTACATAGCTAAAATAGGAAGTTTCCACAATTAACCCGTGTACACACTCGTCATCTTGCGTACACGGCTTCCACATATCACAATTATCACAAAAAACATCAATACTAAGGGGAAATTCCCCTCACAAGGTTAGGCAATCCACTTACCTCAAACCATGCTAAATCAATCCACTAGAAGGCCTTTCCCTCGACTTTCCAACTCTGAACGACTTGAATCTAGCCAAAACAATCTCATTATATAAATTTAATATAGGAAACTAATTAAAACAATAAAATTTACGATCTTTGCGAAGAATTAAAATATCAACCCAAAAGTCAAACCCGGGTCTGAGTCTCGGAACCCGACCAAAATTATAAAATCCGCACCCCAACTCGATATCGAGTCTAACCATACAAGAATTATTCAAATCCGACCTTATTTCACCTTTTGAAACTCAAAAACTTAGTCTAAGAAGTTTCTACCATTTCCCCCAATTTTCCAACTCAAACCAATAATTTAATGAAGAAATCATAGATTCTTGTAAATTAACCAAAACCGAGTTAGGAATTCTTACCCCAATGATCTCTCTAAAAATCTCCCAAACTTTTTCCTCAAGCCGAGCTCTCTAAGTCCAAAATGTGAAATATGAAATAAACCCTCAATTTCAAACTTATGTTCTGCTGCCCACGATTTACACATCGCGATCGCGGAATTTCCTTCGTGATCGCGAAGAACAAACATAAGTTGCCCCCAAAATGGCCTTCACGAATGTGCTTGACTCCACGTGAAAGCGAATCACCGATACACAGACCTATGCGATCACTACATGCCCACGCAATCGTGAAGATCAACTTCGTGTGACCCTGCTGCTCACTTCCTTGTATGCGAACGTGATCTACTCTACGCGTTCGCGAAGCACACGCTTCACCACTGCTGTGATCACGTCCCTCTCTCTGTAAATGCAAAGAGTAAAAACAACCAGTCCACAAAAATCCCTTCATGATGGGGGACCTAACCTTGCGATCTCATTGAAGGAAACAAGACCTGAGAAAAACCAGAACTTCAACTATTCCTAAATGATCTGAAAAGCGCCGAACATGGTCCGAATTACACCCGAGGCCCCCGGGACCTCAACCAAGAATACCATCAAGTCCTAAAATATCATATGAACACGCTAGAAGCATCAAATCACATCAAACTACACAAATTCTACAAACCGCAACCCAAATTCAAGCCTATGAACTATGAACTTCCAAATTCCGAAACCAATGCCGATTCATACCAGAACAACTCCGATTGACTCCAAATTTTGCACACAAATCATAAATGACATTGCAGACCTATTCTAACTTTTGGAATCGGGATCCAACCCCGATATCAATTAAGTCAACTCCCGGTCAAACTTTCTAAAATCTTCCATTTTCTAACTTTCGCCAATTCACGCCGAAATGACCTACGAACCTCCAAATAAAATTCTGGATACGCTCCTAAGACCAAAATCATCATACATAGCTATACGAACCGGTCAAAACTCTATTCCAGAGTATTCTTCATACAAGTCAAACTACGGTTAACTTTTACAATATAAATATCCAATTAGGGACTATGTGTCTCATTTCACTCCGAAACTCACCCGAAACCAAAACCAAACCTCCCAGCAAGTTAAATAACCATAATATGAAATGGAGGAAGAATAAATCAACGGATAAGGGCTAAAATACTTAAAACGACCGGCCGGGTCGTTACAAAAAGAAGAGTTCAAACCCTCATCCACCTTTCCACATTTACAATCTTTAGTAGAAGATAACAAGGAACAAATGGTGGACATACCACAGAAATATCCACATGACCTTCCTTTTTTTATTTTCTTATTCTAACCTTAATCATGTGGATTTTATTTTTGGGGATTTACAAGAATATGCATGGATTGATCTTGTGAAAGAATGCAGAAACAAGTTGAGGATGATCATACAAGAACCATCCACCGCTCAAAATGAGGCCAAGAAAGAAAGAAAAGATCGGGATTGCAGATATCCTTTGAGGACTTTGACCTGATGAGCTCCATAAAAAATCCCAAGGAGTGAAAACGAGGAATGAATTCTGAACTAAGGGTGGAGTTCATAAGTTCTCGGAAACGAAAAAAGTTCAGGGGAGTTTTCTTTATCTCTTGATTTTTACTTGTGTGTCATGGGGACATGCAACAACTTAAATTATGGGGTGGGGGATATAAATTATATGTGTGTTTGTTTTCATTTCTGTTGATTGAATTTTTTTTTAGTTTTCCCGACGATGGATTTCCTCGGCTGTCTTCTAGATGGACTAAAGTCGAAGAAAAATATTTTAGCCGTTTATTTTTGTTTTCTTAGGTAGTGTAACCATTACCCCTTAGTTTTTCTTTGTGTCACGATTCTTTTCCATGGGTTTGTTTGAATCGGGTGTAGTTAGTTTCTCTTTTATTAGGATTACTGAAATCTTGTGCTATGTATTAAATGGAGATGGAATTTCTTGACTTTGTTATGCCTTGAGAATGATGAGTGCCTTAGTTGTGACGCCTAGGCTCAGTTCATGACTCGTGTATAAGTGTCTTAAATTATTTGATTTTGACCTTGCTTAACTGCTTTGACTAAAGAGTCGGGATAGATCCGATCCTGAGTGAGTTATGTGCCATGTGTGTATGAGGTTGTTGATATTCTGCGCATGTATGTTGATGTCTAGAACTTGCCCCGTGTGTTTGCAAAACGAAATAGTAGTTTTGTTCAGTCTAGGAAGTGATATAAGCTTTTCTTTGTGAGCTAGATATATTCTTTTACCCACCCAATTAATGTGAATCTTAGTTAGCCCCTTTGAGCCTGTAATCCTTTTCTTTGGCAGCCACACTATAAGCATGACCCCTATTATTTGAACCTTTTTACCTTTCTTGATCACTTGAAATTATTGATCTTGTTAAAACCTAAGTAGAGGTATGGTCGGGGTTTTGAGTGGAACTATTGAAAAAGGAGAAAGGTTCATTGTTTGAAAAAATTGTGAGAGCCACTTGTAGAGAATTGAAAGAGAAAAAGAGAGTGAGTGTGCTTGAAAAGAAAAAAACCAGAACCTAAAAAAGAAAAAAATGGATTCCATGCTAGTGGTAGTTCTCATCTTGTTTGTGCTTAAATATATTGGGATCTTGATGCTATTATGTATGAAGGTTAGGGTTTGGTTCAACATAAGTGTGGGGTTGAAATTATGAAAATGTATGTATTAAAGTGCCCAGGGAGGTGTTATAACGACCCAACCGGTTATTTTGAGAATTTAAGCTTCGTTCGGTGACATAAGGCCTTGAGAAACCTCAAATTATGTATATCGAACTACGCGCATGATTAGATTCAAGAATTCGGAGTCGAATTGGAAGAAGGATTCTAGTTTTGGAAGCTTAAGCAGTGAGAATTTGACCGAAATTTGACTTTTTGTGTAAACGACTCCCAAATGAGTTTTGGATGAGGTCAGCAGCTTCGTACGGTGAATTTGGACTTAGACGTGCGTCTGAATTTGGATTTGGAGGTCTGTAAGGTAATTTGAGGCATTTCTGCGAAAGTTGAAGTTGGAAAGTGGAAAGGTTTGACCAATGGTTGACTTTGGTGATATGGGGTCGGAACGCGATTCTGAGACTTGGAATAGCTTCCTCATGTCATTTGGGACTTGCCTGCAAAATTTGACGTCAATTCGGATTGGATCGATTGGTTTCAGCACGAGTTTTAGAAGTTGGAAGATTTGGAAATTCATAAGTTTGATTCTTGGTGCGATTCATCATTTCAGAGTTGTTTGATGTTTTTTGAGACCCCGAGCGAGTCCGTGTTAGGTTATAGAACTTGTCTGTGTGTTTAGACAGGGTCTCAGGGGTCTCGGGTGTGTTTCGGATGGGCTACGAGCCATTTCCTTCTATTTTTGGATTGCTAATATCTGTTTTCTGGTTTTCTCCTTCACGTTCACGTCTGCTCCTCCGCATTCACGAAGAGTAATCTTGGAGGAGGGAATATTTTTTCATTTCGCGAAGGTCAGCCTTCACTTTCTTCGCGTTTGCTACTCCCTTCCGCGTTCGCGTAGTGCAAACCAGGCCCTAGGAACTGGTGACCATTCCTTATATGCGTTCACATTCTTCTGTCCACGAATGCGTACTTATGTTTTTCCCTCTTTCGCATTCGCGTAGGCCAACAGTGAGCCGCCACTCTTTTCCTTCTCCGCGTTCGCGAGCTTGTCGTTGCGTTCGCGATGACCAAACAGAAAAACCTTCATTTTCTTATTTGCTAACGCAGCCGTATCTCAGCGTTCACGATGCATAAAAACCTGGGCAGCGTTCAATTAGGTAAGTGTTCTTCACCTAGAATTTATCATATACCTTTGATTTTATCTTTATTTTGTCATTTAAATTATTTTTTGAGTTGGGGAAAATGGTTATTTTTGAAGAAAGTTTTCAAAATGTAAATTGATGATTTGAAGGGCAATTGGTTTCGGAACTTGATAAGGCCTGGGGAGTTGACTTTGTTGACGTTTTAGAAATTGAATAAAAACCACAGCTTTATTAATTGAAACTGTTTCTTCTTGCATTTTGTGATTTATTCAAGTCTTCTTGGGCTAGATTGAGGTGAGCGGAAATGAATTTGTAAAGGAAAGGCGAAAATTGAGTGTGGAGTTAGCCGGATTGAAGTAAGTATTTTGCCTAGCTTTTTTGAGGGAGTTTTTCCTCCTATTTGTCATTATTTGCTACATGCGGGGGTGCTACATATATGAGGTGACGAGCTTATATGTATGTGCCAGGGTTAGTCATGCTCGGGGGTAGATTATGTTATACATGTGCCTTGTAGAATTTCATAACCTTCTTACTTCATGCCACACTTGACTTCTAGATATTTAGAAGGTAGTGTTAAATGTTAGAGTAGAGACTTAGCCTAATATAACTTAATCAAGTTGATGGAAATTCTTAGACTACATTGATGTGTCTAATTCGTACATCTCTATGCATAGTCATTAATATGTTGCTATGGTCGATATTTTGAGGTGCTAGATTACATGCTTGTGTTTTTGAAAAATCGTGGGAATTGTGGAAGTACTTGAATATATATCCTTGAGCATTCATTGAATTATTGTTGGCTTGAAAAGTAGTGATTGAGAATTTGTTTGGAATATTCGTTTGACACTCTCCTTTATATTATTTATACTTCCTACCTAGCTACTTTATTGAAATTTATATGCTTTGTGAGGAAGAGTGTAAAGCACGAAGGGTGATGCCGTGCCATTTTCTATATTCATTATCATGTGAGGATGAGTGTAAAGCACGAAGGGTGATGCCGTGCCATTGTCTATATTCATTATCATGTGAGGAAGAGTGTAAAGCACGAAGGGTGATTCCGTGCCATGTTATTGAGAGTAAAAACACTAAGGGTGATGCCGTGCCATGTTATTAAGAGTAAAAACACGAAGGGTGATGCCATGCCATATTATTGAGAGTAAAATCACGAAGGGTGATGCCGTGCCATATTATTGAGAGTAAAGGCACGGAGGGTGATGTCGTGCCATGTTATTGAGAGTAAGAACACGAAGGGTGATGCCATGCCATATTATTGAGAGTAAAATCACGAAGGGTAATGTCGTGCCATATTATTGAGAGTAAAGGCACGAAGGGTGATGCCGTGCCATGTCATTTGTGAGTAAAAGCACGAAGAGTGATTCTGTGCCATTGAATTTATACTTTTATACTTTTGTATCATTGCGAGTTCATGACACGATGGATGTTTACGTACAAGTGAGGACGAGAGACATGCATTATGTTATGATATTCTTTTCTTGCATATATCTTCATGTCTTACTTGGAATTGTTACCGTCGTATTTATAGTTCTTATGTGACTTGTCGCCACTGTTCTTTCCTCATTCTCTATCTCAATCGTTGTTGTGTCGCCTATGCCTTCTACTTGTTTAACTTGTAAACATCATGCCTACTTCCTGCTGTTATGATTTCATCCATGTCATATCTGTTTTTGTTGCACTTAGGTACGGGTCTTCTTCCATGTTGGCGATTCATGCCTCTACTTGTTGCATTATAAAGAACATGTACCCCTCCCCCTTCTCTTATTTGTTATGTCCATCTTCATGCCTCCATCATGCTAGTTATATGAAATTATAACCCTTTTTTCCTGATTGTGGTCATTAACTCTATGCTCTTTGCTTAGTCTGTTACTTATGTTCTTTTGTACATTCTTATTTATTATTATTTCTTGCATATTCCCTTCCTTGTCATTTTTATTATCAGTATTTCTATCATTTGGTTGGTACCGTTTTACGCATATATTGTGAGGATGAGATAAATGCACGAAGGGTGTTGCCATGCCGTTAGATTTGATGTCTTGAGTACTTCTTTCACACTATGAAAGTTTTGAGGTGATTGTTGTGGTTCATGGGCTTTCGTTCTAAGGAAAGGTCCGGTTAAGATGTTGGAAACTATTCAACCGTGATTCTTTCTAGTACTCCTTTATTGCTTTGTACAGTCGCATTATGTACTATATTATATTATTCTGTTGTATAGTGTCCTATTGCTAGTTTACCTTATAGTGTTTTCTTTTATGAGCATCTTTTAACTAAAAGCCTCGTCACTACTTCGACGAGGTTAGACAAGATACTTACCAGTACATAGGGTCGGTTGTACTGATACTGCACTTCTGCACACTCCGTGCAGATTATTGGAGCAGAGCTGCTAGAGAAGTCATGAGCTGACCCTAAAGATGTTTGTGTATTCTGGATAGAAGATGCCACTTGTCCTTAGTAGTTTCAAACATTATTAATCTGTTCATGTAGTTTTCAAATAGATCGTATGATTATTTGTATTAGCTTTGTAAATTATGAATCCTAGAAGCTCATGATTCATACTACCAGTTCTTGGGTTAATTTGCAAAAGTTCAGACAATCCTATTTTAGTTCTTATATTTTTTTTTGTCTTGCATCGATTGTTAGTTGAATTACCTAGAGGGTCGAGTTAGGTGCCATCATGACCCGTGACTTTGGGTCGTGACAAGGTGGTATCAGAGTACTAGGTTTATAGGTTCTACGAGTCATGAGCAAGTGTCTAGTAGAGTCCTGCGAATCGGTATGATGACATCCATACCTATCTTTGAGAGGCTACATGGCATTTAGGAAAATTTCCCTTTCTTCTTTCCTCATCGTGCAACCTTGTTTAAGCTTGAAATCTACGACTTTGACTCTTCTCAATCGCTCATATGTGATGGGGTGTTCTATGGCTTCGAGCTAAGTGGTGGAGACTACTAATGGCGATCAGATTGTAGGTCATGGTCTGTATCAATTTCTGGACCAAGAGATTGCTTGGTTATTTCCTTGAATGGACATATGCTGAGGTAGCACAGGTTGCTTGACCGTATTAGCTGTGTACTGAAGATCATAGTAAGATGAGTGGTTACCGAGAAGGTTCATGCAAGTTCCAGGTCGTATGTAGCCTTTAAGGACTTTTGAATTTGTCTACGGGAAGGTTTGAAGGTGGTAGCGAATGGTAATCGGATTTGTGGTATTTCCTTGTAAAGAAAGGTCACCTGTCAATGTTGGGGTGATGCAAGAAATGGTTTCAGATTCCCAAGAAGTTCCCTTAGGGCAGTCATATCGGATTGAGTTACTTTCGGGTTGGCAGTCTGCCTGACTTGGTTGAGTTAGAGGCGATTGGTTCTGATTACTTGATTATGTGTTACTGAGTTCCGAAGAATTTACCATGGTTATGACCAGATCAGAGTTGATGTTCTCTACAAGTATCGAAGCTATATTGAGTTAGGTGGTGTTCCTCCTGGATTGAGTTAAATGGAAGATTCTCGGTTGATAAGGTGTTCAAATTTCTTATGGTTCAGAGTTGATTATGAGACGATCGTAGTGTTGCGAGTTAGCATGTTAGAGGCGATGTGCCACGTGGGGTTGAAAATTTGCAAGTACAAGGTTGCAATTAGTTTTTGAAGTGGGAAATATGAGTTCTTGATGGTGCGGACGATTTTTGGTGTTTAAGGTTTTGCCGGCACTATGTGTTTTCACCGGAGCGCCTGTTGGCAGATACATTGCGTTTTTATTTATGGGTGCATTACCGAAATATGATGTAGTATGAGTTACTGTCAGCTATTCGAGAAGCGTGTTGAGATAGGGTATGAAAATTCTGGTATTTGTGAGGCTCAGAAACTGAATGTTCTTGTTGGGGGACAATTCCTTGATTGCGAGTTGTGAATGAGTGTAGAAGATTGGATTATTAATGTTAGGTGTTATGGAAAGGTTTCTATAGACTTTTGGAAGGTTTATTACATGTTTGAGGATGATCGGAATTTGGGTTTGGGGATTATTTCGAGCCCAGTGAGGGTGAGTATTCTATATCAGGTTGGATTTGCTTGCTCTTGCGTAGTTGGTGCCATATGTATATTATCGGGAGGAATGGATGTTATTCGCGCCTCGGTTTGTGTCATCTGTTTCTCTCTTATACTACGATAGGTTGTGAGGTTTACATGGTTCTTCGCATGCATATTGTGATTAAGTTTAGGCCTTGTGGCATTACGAGCGAGGTGGTCCTTGTGATGTTGCTTAGCTTATTGCACCATAGTTGTGTTTGTCTTTCTTAGTAATGTGTGTTCCTAATTATTTCCCCACGGTTATATGTTGTGCACTCTGTTGTGCTTGATGTTGACGCACATGTGATCAGTGAGCCCGAGTATTATGGCTCGATGGGTGCCCTATGTGGATTAATATGATGGGATCGGGTTGCACGCCGCAACGGTGTAGAGATGAAATGTGGCTCCTTATTCCTGTTTTGTGTACTTTTGCTTTCATCTTGTTAGAAAAGTTCATAGTGAGGTGCTAAAATTTCCCTGTCTATTTAGGTTATTTAGTAGTCTTCTTATTTAGCTTTCTCTAGTATCTGTCATGTCTGAGTTATTATTTGTTAGTGTGCAAAATCGGGTTGTAAGGGGCTCCATATGATTATTGTTGATACTGGTCAATATGGTTACTTGTGTTGGCTGAGGTGAGGTTCCTAGACCTGAGATTTGCACTATTGTATTGGGACGAGGAAGGTTTGGAAGAATAGCACTATGATTTGTTGAGGATTTGAGCAATGGCCCTGGTCGGGTGAGTGAGTTTCTTAGTTTATTGACCAGATGAGTGGTTAAGCAGTTATGCGTGTTTCTTTCTTCATTGGAGAGGTATGAAGGTTTTTGGAATGAGGTTCTAATCGATATGAGATTTGCTATCGGCACCAGATTTGTTTTTGGGCAGTAATGATGGTCAGTAGTTCCTAATGTGAGTATTGAAGTGATGGGGTACACGGTGTGATTACATCTTGGGTTATGGTCATGATTTGATACATCTGGTTCAGACTTGTACAATGTGCAGATGTGGGATTCAGATCTTGTAATGAATTCTGGATGGAAAAAAATGGGGTTCTAAGGTTGAAACAAGTATCTCTCATGGTGTCGTGTCATCAGGCTTATATAGAATAGGGTGATGTGGGATCACCCGCGGGGGTATGTTGGAAGGGTGCATTCAGTAATTTGGGGTCGTCAAGGCGATTCTTGGCACGTTCGAGGACGAACGTTTGTTTTAAGAGGGGGAGAATGTAACTACACGACTGATCGTTTTGAGAATTTAAGCTCTCTTCGATGTCATAAAGCCTTGAGCAGCCTCACATTATGTATATCGACCTGCGTGCATGATTGGATTCAAGTACCGGATGATTCAGAGTCGAATTGGAAGAAGGATTATAGTTTTGGAAGCATAAGCGGTGAGAATTTTATCGGAATTTGACTTTTTGTGTAAACGACTCCCGAATGAGTTTTGGATGAGGTCAGCAACTTCGTATGGTGAATTTGGAGTTAGACGTGCATCCGGATTTGGATTTGGAGGTCTGTAGGGTAATTTAAGGTATTTCGGCGAAAGTTGAAGTTGGAAAGTGGAAAGGTTTGACCAATGGTTGAATTTGGTGATATCGAGGTCGGAACGCGATTCCGAGAGTTAAAACAGCTTCGTCATGTCATTTGGGACTTGCCTGCAAAATTTGACGTCAATTCGGGTTGGATTGATTGGTTCTGGCACGAGTTTTAGAAGTTGGAAGATTTGAAAATTCATAAGTTCGATTCTTGGTGCGATTCGTCGTTTCGGAGTTGTTTGATGTGATTTGAGACCCCGAGCGAGTCTGTGTTAGGTTATAGAACTTGTCTATGTGTTTAGAAAGGGTCCCAGGGGTCTCAGGTTTGTTTCGGATGAGCTACGGGCTATTTCCTTCTATTTTTGGATTGCTAATATCTGTTATCTAGTTTTCTCCTTCGCGTTCGCGTCTGCTCCTCCGCGTTCGCGAAGGTTAATGTTGGAGGAGGGAATATTTTTTCATCGCGATCGTGTTCACGCGATTGCGAAGGTCAACCTTCTCCTTCTTCGCGTTCGTGTACTCCCTTCCACGTTCGCATAGTGCAAACCTGGCCCTGGGCACTAGTGACCATTCCTTCTACGCGTTTGCATTCTTCTGTCCGCAAACACGTACTTATATTTTTCCCTATTTCGCGTTCGCATGCCTATCCTCGCGTTCGCGTAGGCCAATGGTGAGCCGTCACACTTTTCCTTCTCCCCGTTCGCGATGACCAAACAAAACAACCTTCATTTTCTTCTTCGTGAATGCGACTGTATCTCCGCGTTAGCGATGCATAAAAACCTAGGAAGACAAAATATGATCCTAAATCGAAGGTTAAACCATTTTTATCACATTTTGACTTGTAGAGCTCGGTTTTGAGCGATTCTTTGTGGGATTTTCAAGAAAATAAATTGGGTAAGTGTTCTTCACCTAGAATTTATAATGTCCCTTGATTTTATCTTTATTTTGTCATTTAAATTGTTTTTTGAGTTGGGGAAAATGGTGTTTTTTGAAGAAAGTTTTCAAAATATAAATTGATGATTTGAAGGACGAATTGGTTTCGGAACTTGATAATTTTCTTATGGTTGAACTCGTATCTGAGTGGGTGTTCGAGTTTTGTAAAATTTATCGGATTCCGATGTGCGGGCCCAGGGAGTTGACTTTGTTGACTTTTTAGAAATTGAATAAAAATCACAACTTTACTAATTGAAACTGTTTCTTCTTGCATTATGTGATGTATTCAAGTCGTCTTGGGCTAGATTGAGATGAGAGAAAATGAATTTGTAAAGGAAAGGCAAAAATTGGGTATGGAGTTAGCCAGATTGAAGTAAGTGTTTTGCCTAGCTTTTTTGAGGAAGTTTTTCCTCCTATTTGTCATTATTTGCTACATGCGGGGGTGATACATATATGAGGTGACGAGCGTATATGTATGTGCCAGGGTTAGTCATGCTCGAGGGTAGATTATGTTATAAGTGTGCCTTGTAGAATTTCATAACCTTCTTGCATCATGCCACACTTGACTTCTAGATATTTAGAACGTAGTGTTAAATGTTAGAGTAGAGACTTAGCCTAATATAACTTAATCAAGTTGATGGAAATTCTTAGAATACATTGATGTGTCTAATTCGTACATCTCTATGCATAGTCATTAATATGTTGCTATGGTCGATATTTTGAGGTGCTAGATTACATGCTTGTGTTGTTGAAAAATTGTGGGAATTGTGGAAGTACTTGAATTATATAGCCTTGAGCATTCATTGAATTATTGTTGGCTTGGAAAGTAGTGATTGAGAATTTGTTTGGAATATTCGTTTGACACTCTCCTTGATATTATTTATACTTCCTACCTAGCTAATTTATTGAAATTTATATGCTTGGTGAGGAAGAGTGTAAAGCACGAAGGGTGATACCGTGCCATTGTCTATATTCATTATCATGTGAGGAAGAGTGTACAACACAAAGGGTGATGCCGTGCCATGTTACTGAGAGTAAAAGCACGAAGGGTGATGCCGTGTCATGTTATTGAGAGTAAAATCACGAAGGGTGATTCCGTGCCATATTATTGAGAGTAAAAGAACGAAGGGTGATGCCGTGCCATATTGTATGTGGTTAAACCAGGGAAGGCCGATTTTAAGGCTTCTTTAGCATTCCGAGCCTCGACCTCTGCTGTATCGGAGCAGAATCAAAATTTCAACCCCGAGGTACATCCCTCGAGGAAGTACTCCAAGGATTCGATATACCTTGGGGTAGGGTAAACATCGAAGAGTGCTATGGGAAAGCGAGAAGTTCCAGAAGGCACGTGGTTAAAGCTGACCAAGTCTGCAAAAAATAGTACATGCCCGTACCGTGGCATTAAGTGGTTGTGCCAACCATCTCTCTTTTCTAATAATTGCACATGTACTATATTGGGATTCCCTCCTCACATATAAAGGGGAACCTTGTCACTTTGTAAGATACATGATACTCAATACACAAGACTAAGAACATTCTCTGCCTCTAACTCAAACATTCTTTCCAATTGTCTCATTGATTTATTGTCTTTCATTTATTGTGTTCATTAATTGTTCTTCATTCATTGCTCATTATTGATCATAAAGAGGCCATCTTAGAGGCCTTCGACACTGTTGAATCACTTTCGACCGTCCATTATCGAGCCCCTTAGCTCGACCTCGAGACACATTCAGACCGATCTCGAGACCCTGTCTCTCCACTGCTTGGTTTGCATAATCTTGTTATCCTTCGCTTTTATTTCGTTTTCCCACCTCTCACTCAGCATCTATTGCCTAGATAGTCGGTATTAAAATAGATCACATATTTTTATAACCACCGATTTTCACTCGACGAAAATGGAACTCTATACAAAAGAACCTTCGACGGACCCTTGGCAGTATGCTTGGGGCCAGGAGAAACCGACTACGTACTCCGAGAAATCCACGAGGGCACCTGTGGAAATCATTCTGGTGCTGATTCCTTAATTCAAAAGGTGATCAGAGAAGGTTACTATTGGGATGGTATGGAAAAAGACACCAAAATGCGACAAGTGTCAAAGATTTTCCACAATGATCCACCAACCCGGCGAACAGTTGCATTCAGTCTTGTCACCATGGCCTTTCATGAAATAGGGAATGGACATCGTCGACCCCCTACCAACGGCGCCAGGTAAGGCTAGATTTATTCTATTTATGACGGACTATTTCTCAAAATGGGTGAAAGCACAGGCCTACAAGAAGGTAAGACAGAAAGAAGTCATTGATGTGCGAAGGTAAGGTAAAGTCCGTGACCTCTATCTATTCAGAGTTCCTATTTGTTCGTGAATTTTATTGTTTGTGTGAGAGCACATGATGTGCGAAGGTAAGGTAAAGTCCGTGACCTCTGTGTTAGAGTAAGTGAAGAGGTTGTGAAAAATACGTGGTGCTTTTGAGTTGAGTGTTGAGACTAGGATGATATGATAGGGTTCTTAGTTTGCTTTAAATATTCTTAGCATGATGCATTAGGGAAGTTTTCTGATAAGAAGGTCGTCTCTATGTGAAGTTTAGTTTGATTGCTCGAGGACGAGCAATGGTTTAATTGTGGGGTGTTGATGATAGGCTAGAAACTCGGATTTTAGTCATAATTTTCACTCTAATTACTGCAATTTTTCTTGTATTTGAGCTTAAATGTTAGTGTATTTCACTTATTATGTATTTTATGCCTTGTGACTCCGAGTTAAAAAGATAATTTGGAACTAAATCGAACAATGTGGAGCTTTGAAGTCTGAGTAAAAGCCTAAGAAATTAACCCAGGATCGTGTTCGGGGGTTGAGGACCAAGTCTGAATATCAAAATGTGAGAAAAAGAATTACTCTGAGAAAATTGCACTACCGCGTCGCGGGGCTCATAGAGCTAGTGCAAAATTCCCGCAAAGTGAAAGAAAATCAACTCTCTGGAGATCCCCACCAATGTGGCGCATGGGGCGCCACGCCAGTGTATTTTCGCGGTCCAAGTATCCCACTTCGGCTTGGAATTTCTTAGAGGTCTTTTGACCCGGGGAGCTTTGGGAGAGCATTGGAGGCTACAAGACTCAAGATTTCGTCATCTTTCCATCAATTCAATACGTGAGTTTGGATTCTAATGTTAGATTTTTGCTTCTAATTCTTCACTTATAATTGTGATGACTTCCTCCATGATTATGGAGTAGTTTACCTTAGGGTTTGACGGATATGGTGTGTTGATAAATATTTGTAGATTTTACTCTAGTTCGTGCTTGAATTCGTTTATGGAGTTATGAATTGTTGCAACTTTATTCATCACATTAGTTAATCGAAAGAGGAATATCTTGTTGGTTATCTTTGCATTATTTTGTTTGATTTAATTCATTGATTCTCTTAAGTAATTGGAAGAGCTTGTTGAATTGTTGATTAAATCAAGGTAGGAGAATATTCGAGAGACGTACTAAACTATTGACGCATGCTTGCATACTTTCACAGTGCTTATATTAGTTCACCTCATAGAGTAGAGAGGAGTCTTGACTTCACGTTTGAACTAATTATTGAGTAAATTCGTGAGAATCATTAGAACAATAGAGTGAATTAAATTAGAGTTAAATCCTGAATAGCTATCTTGCACCTATCCCGTCAAATCCTTATTCCTCACATTGATAAGAAACCAACTAAGCTAATCTTTAGTTCTTGGAAGTCAATTTTCAATTGCTTTACGTTAGTAGTTAATCGTAGTTAGTAATCATTCAAAATCAAATTTTGATCGTCCTAAATAGCGTTAAAACAGAAATTACTAGATCATTATTTAAATCCAAAACTTGTGGTAACGATAATTTAACTATACTATCTTTGCTTAGCGAGCATTAATTTCGTGTTGTGTTTTGCGCTCGTCAATATCACCATACAAGTCCAAAGTTGAAAAATGCTTGGAATGAGATAATTGCCTCCCAACTTGTAACTTTTTCCGGATTTTGACATCCTCTTTTCCTCCGAACTAGAGTCAACTTCAACCATCTTTTCAACTACACTGGTTGACTCTAATTCTATTTTTTCCTGGCATCACCAACAATCATGGAGTCGGTTGGCGGTTGTTTAATTTTTGATTCCTCAAAATAAAGCTCACTTTCTTCCTTGAAGTTGGACTTTTCTTAAACTCTTTCCATAATCTCAAGTTGGTGGGCATAACGAGCCTCAACCAATATTTTCATTTGACTTTTCCAGGCGCGGATATTCTCATCATTTTGAGTTAGTACTTGTTTCAAGTCCTCGAGTGTCAAGTTGTGCTTCTCCTCATTTTCAAGAATGACCTCAAACATGAGCATCATCCTCTCATTTTGAGTATTTGACAGTTCTTCATGGTTTTGATCGAGTGCCAAAGAAGGATTTTCGGCTTCAACCTCTAAGTAAGGTTCTTGGCTATCATTCACTTCTGAGGGTTTTTGGACCTCTAAAGCTTCAACCATTTCTCCCATTTATGATTTCAACATTTCAAACACCAAATCATTTTGGAAAATATTTTTCAAAAGCTCCTCCAAGGTATTTTGATCTTTGTTTCCTTCTTCAAGTAGGCATTCCACCAGGAGCTTGAGCTCTTCATTTTGACCATGCTCAGTTTCTTAAACTTTCATATCCTTATACTTGTCATCACAAAAAGTAGAATCGTCATAGTGGGGATTCGGAAAAGGGAAGGACAAATAAGCATAATTATCCCAATGACTATTTTGACCACCACACTTATAACATATGCTCCACTCATGGGTTTGAGACTGGGCGCATAATCCGCCCTCGGGAGAATTTAAACAATTTTTCCATGAGTGGTCCTCCACAATAAGGACAAGGGTCATCAAAGTATGAATAACTACCATCCAAAAAATTTCCTTTACTTGATGCCATTTTTCAAAAACTAAGAAAATAAACAAGAAAAAAACAACGATAAGAAAATATTTACACAAATATTCACAAGTTTGGACCAAAGCACGTATGTTTATTTTCAAACAACCTAAATACGCCAAATTGTTCCTCGGTAACGGCGCCAATTTTTGAAGACGTCCAAATCCACTACTAAAAAGTAAATGGACACGGTCGCATGCAATATAATATACCCAACTATGAGTCGGGGTCGAATCCCACAGAGAATAATATGTAGGCGATTAGACATGTAAGAGAATTATCACTTGTTATGCTAAGCCAAACACTTAGAAAGGGTTTTTGAGAAATATTTATATCTAAATGCAAACATATAAACTAACCTAGAAAATAAGTAAAATGATCAATGGCTACAAGCATAGATACATGGGGAATTACACTCAAGTAACGATCCAATGTGTTCCATGATTTTACAAATATGAGTGAGTTTATGTTAATTAGCCTCGGATAATAATTCTTTATTAGCTTCTTCTGAAGACTAACAAGACTTCCTAATTTAATTATCCCTAAAACAATAAGAGATTAAGCACACCCGAATATAGCTACAAGTAGTTCAATCCTATCCCTAGGTAGAATCTATAAAGTGAAGGTTAACACCTCAAGTTCTTACTAATTAATCTTTCCCAACCCCAAATTATCTTTTCCAAAATTAATTCGAAGTTAATGGGCGATTCCTAGGGTTAGCTAATCCCTTTGGAAACATTAAAGAATAAGAATAATTAAAGAAAAAATAACTCACTTCAATATAAATAAAAATCGTTCAATATATAAGCCAACAAGATATTTAATCCACACTTTAAATATGATTATTCCCATAAATAATATTCAAGTGTTGGAAAAAATCTTACACATAGATATTCAGTATAAAGCAAGGAAATGAAGAAATGAACATAAATGGGTAAGAAATTGTCAACCAAAAGCTTCAAACCTTCAAGACCCAAGTGTGTGTGCAAGAACCTAGCTCAAAAACTTGTCTTCTCTAGTCAAATGACTGAAAAATTAGCCAAATATTTGTTTCCAATAAGTTAGATTGTGTATTAAATGGTTTGGGGGTCAAAAACATGAAATTCCACAACTTCCCAGTTTTTCTGCCCGTTTCTTCTTCGCATTCGCGATCATGCCTTCGCGTTTGCGAATGTTTGTTTCCTACAGCTTCGTGTTCGCGTTCGCGAAGGTTTAGTTTCCTGCATCTTCATGTTCGCATTACTCCTTCACGTTCGCGAAGAGTAATTCACTGGGCAGATTTTCATTAAAACAATTTGGCTCATTTTTGACTGGTTTTCACTTGGTTTCTTCACAATTACTTTTAAATCATATAAAACCTGTAAAATAGAAATAAACGACATTAAACACACGATTTAATCAATCAAACTTGGAAAAAATCTAAATTAAAGACGAGATAAGTTGGTAAAATACCAACTTATCAATATTGTTTATGTTGTTGCCATATTAAGTCTCTTGTATAGTATTTCATATGTTCCCATACTTAAAACAAACATCACTTCATTACATTCAAATGAAAGGTTCATTACAAACAACACTTCATTACATTCAAATGAAAGGTTCATTACAAACATACAAAAGGACACCCGCAAGCAACAACAACAATCAGATTACAATTCATAAATTAGATTCAAAATGGAAATCTCGTTACATCTTCTTTAAAAGACATTCCTGGAAACCTACAAGTAACAACTATAATACATATCCCTAATATAATGAACCAAAGTACATTTTCACTAGCCTTGGACCTAGCCAATTTACTTTTCCACCTCATTTCCTTCTCTTTCATCTTCTCCATATCAGATTGTAATGTCTCCAATTGAGCCTCAATCTTGTTCATCTTTCCCCTTATATGGTGTTTTCAACCTTTAAAGATTCCCTCGGCTTGGCAAGTTTTTCAAAGCCTTCTATCTCAAGTTCACCCATTTTTTCAAGCAGTTTTGGAATTACAAATTTCGACCTAGGAAAAGAAATCACACGATCGTAACTCTAAGATAAATAATAAAAGAAAATTAATCAAGGATAATTTTTCACAACTCAATTATTGAAAGAATTTTTACTATTATTTACCCCATAGTATGGACAAACCCAATATCTTCTTCATGGGTTCTGAGGGGTCCAAGCTATTAAAATGTATCGACCCGACCAGTCGTTTTGAAAATTAGAATTTTGTTCAGTGGCTTAAGATCTCTTGTAGCTTTGTATTATATATTATGACTAGCGTGTGTGGTCGAGTTTGGATTTCAGATAATTCGGAATTAATTTTGAAGAAAGATTCTTGTTTTAGAAGCTTAAACGGTAAGAGTTTGACCAGAGTTTGACTTTAATCAATGATAATTTTTCAAAAATCAATTATTGAAAGAATTTTCACTATTATTTACCCCATAGATGTAACGACCCGACCGGTCGTTCCGTGAAATTAGCCCCGTTTCCCCCGTTTCTGCTTTATTATATGTTTCTTAGCCTATTTATGTTATATTGGGTCAGTTGGTTCGGGTTCAGAGTGTTCATGATGAGAACTGAGACACTTAGTCTCTCAAATTGGCTTAAGAGTTGGAAAAGTCAACTGGGAGTTGACTTATTGGTAAACGATCTCAGAATATGGATTTTTATGTTCGAATATCTTTGTTAGGTGATTTGGGACTTACGAGTGTGCTCGGAATGAAGTTTTGATGTCCAGTGTAGAATTAGGCTTGAATTGGCGAAAGTTAGTTTTTGGCGATTTCCGACCGGAAGGGGAAAATAGGCTATCAGGGTCGGAATGGAATTTCGGGAATTGGAGCAGGTTCATAATGTCATTTTGGATATGTTTGAAAATTTTTGGGTCAATCGGATGTGTTTTGGATGGTTTCAGCATCCTTGGCGAAATTTAGAAGTTTCAAAGTTCATAGGCTTGAATGTGATGTGATTTTGGTGTTTTTGCATCGTTTTTTGGTGTTTCGAGGGATTGACTAAGTTTGAATGATATTATGGGGTGTGTTGGTAGGTTTGGTTGAGGTCCCGAGGGGCTCGGGTGTGTTTCGGGTGGTTAACGGAGTGTGTTCGGCCTTAAAAGGACTGTTGTTGCTGCTGCATTTTCTTGGTTCTGGTTTCCTTATATGCGATCGCAATAGTGGGGCTGCGATCGCATAGGTTTGTTGGTGAGACAGCAGAAATTTTTATATGCGACCGCCTTTAATGGTCCACGATCGCGAAGTGAGAGAAGCTAGAGCAGTACGGTCGCGTGAGGTTTATTTGCGATCGCACGGTGTGGGCGCGTGTGGCAGGGGGTGTTTGGTTACTCTATACGAACGCGGCTGGGTGGACGCGATCGCACAGAGGGAGGAGAGCCAGTGCTTCACGTACGCATCCTTAGTGATGCGAACGCACTGAAGAAATATATAGTGCTAGGCAGTGTTTTATAAAAGCCATTTTTGCGAATTTTAGTCTATTTTCCTCCATTGTTGAGCGGGTTTGGAGCTTTTTGAGAGGGATTGAAGAGAAAATCGAAGGGAAACACTTGGAGGTAATATTTGTGACTTCATAACTCGATTATATGTTATTTCTAAGTAATTAAACCGGAAATTAGTTGGATTTAAACCCAAAATTGGGTAGGTTAGGGCATGAGAAATTTGGGACTTTAATTGAGTAATTGAAGGGGCAATTGTGATCCGATTTTGGTGTTCTTGGTATGTATGGAATCGTGGGAGAATTAGGACTCTTGTGATGTAAATTTTATAGAATTTCAAGACATGGGCCCGGGGCTCGGGTTTGTCCAATTTCGAGAACTGTGTCTAAAATTGATAGTTTTCGTTTGAGCCTTGTTCATTTAGCGTATATTGATGATGTTAATATGGTTTTGATTAGATTCGGAGAAATCGGGAGCCAATTAGAGGGGCAAGAGCATCATAGATTAGTATTTTGGCCCGGGTGGAGCTAAGTAATGGCTATAAATCTTGTCCTAAGGGTATGAAACCCCGGACTTCGTATTTTATCACTATTTTTAGAATGGCGCACATGTCGGATGACGAGTATGTGGCGTGCACTGATTTTTGGATTGGACTTGGTCCTCTCCGCGGCAACTATTGAGTTGCGTATTTTTACTCTAAATCATATGTTAAATTGTGTTCTAAAACTATTGCTATACTTGGGCTATAAGCCATATTTGGAGCCTCGTGCCGACTTGTTTAGACCCATTGGGGGATTTATACTGCTATTTTCCTCATTGTGTTGACTTATGATTTATACTCAGTCATGTTATGTTTGACTGATTTCGAAACTCAGCCTTATTTACACTGTTTTGAGATATAAAATAATTTTTTTTGGGTTGAGTACCTCGTTTTACTGATATACCCGAGGGGCTTTTGAGAGTTGCTGACTGAGTGAGGCCGAGGGCCTGATTGTGAGGATATGATATGCCACGAGGTGGCTTGATTTTAGCGCTTGGGCTGAAGCAGCCCCTCTGGAGTCTGTACACACCCCCAGTGAGCGCATGTACCTACTGAGTGCGAGTGCCGAGTGCCGAGTGACGAGTGATTGGGAGGCATGAGTGACAATGATGTTGCCTGAGGAGCTGATACTGAGTGACTGTGAGGTATGCTGAGTGATGTTCTACCCGAGGGGCGATTTATGATTCATGTTTTGGCCCGAGGGTCTACTTATGACTTATTTCATTTTACACTAAATTCTTCAGGTATTTTTATTTCTGAAATTGTTGGAAAACACATTTTTGAAAGGATTTTACTGAAGTTGGGTTTTAAGGCATGTTGATTTCATATATATATGTATATACTGTTGGAAAGAAAGGCTATGCTTATTGTGAATTGATGATTTAATTTTATGTGCTTCTTACTGTTTAGACTTGATTTATTTCCATTACAACTGAGTTGGCATACTCACATTACTCCATGCACCCCTGTATGCAGATACAAGTGCTGATACCTAGCGTTAGTCATCTATTCCGTGCAGATCCGGAGTCTGGACATAGAGGTAGCTGTTCAGCGTTCGCAGCATCTCTGTTTTCCCTTTCTTATTTTGCACCTAGTTCTTCGTTCCGGGATTTTGTATTATAATAGTAGACTTTTTGGTATATTCCTTAGATGCTCATGACATGTTGACTCCGGATCTTGGGGATGGTTTTAGACTGTTTAACTGTTTGTTTTGCTTAATGGATTCAGTAATTTTATATACGTTTATGAAATGTTGAAAATGAGTTGGGATTTTGGAAAGAAACTGTATATATGTGATTGTTGGCTAGCCTAGTTCCACGATAGGCGCCATCACGGCCGGTTTAGGATTTGGGGTCGTGACAAGTATGGACAAATCCAATATCTTCTTCATGGGTATCGACCCGACCGGTCATTTTGAAAATTAGCATTTTGTTCGGTGGCTTAAGATCTCGTACATCTTCGTATTATGTATTATGACTAGCGTGTGTGGTCGAGTTCAGATTTCGGATGATTCAGAATTAATTTGGAAGAAAGATTCTTGTTTTAGAAGCTTAAACAGTAAGAGTTGATCAGAGTTTGAATTTTGTGTAGATGACTCCAAAATGGCATTTTGATGATTCCAATAGCTTTTTATGGTGATTTTAGACTTAGGCCTGCATTCGCATTTGGAGTTTGAAGGGCCGTAGGATAATTTGAAGCATTTTGGCAAAATTGGAAAGTTACAGTTTTGGAAGGTTAAAAGGTTTGACCGAGAGTTGACTTTGCTAATATGGGGCTCTGATTGAGATACCGAGAGTTGGATTAGCTTCGTTATGTAATTTGAGACTTGCAAGCAAAATTTAACGTCATTCTGGGTTGATTTGATATGTTTCGGCACTAGTTATAGAAATTGAAAGTTTAGAAGTGTGACGACCCAAAATCCATAAGGTCGTGATGGCGCCGGACATCATCGTCAGGCAAGCCAATCATTAATTGATCGAAATAGTTTCCGATTTTAACATTTATGAAAAAAAGCATTTCCTTTCACTTTATTTCATATTAACTAAATAAAATTCTGTTAAGTAAAACAATGGTTTAAATATTACCCTTTAGCAAATATATCGCAACACATCCCAGAACCAAGTGTCACAAGTACATGAGCAATTCTAAGAATTTATACAATCATCACAAAGCCTGAACGAAATACAAATTGGGACTAGGAAATTTAAAATGAAAACAAATACAGAAGGCGGGACACTCTGTCAGCTCCGGATCGCCTCCGGATGATGCAGCTCGCCTAAGTCTCCGAATCCTCCACATTGCTATGAAAGTACCTGTGCAATAAAAATGCACAGCAAATGTAGCATGCGTACAAAAATAACATGTACTCTGTAAGTCGCCTGCCTAACCTCACGAGAGGTCGAATTAGACACTCACTAGGAGCCATCAAATTAATTAACAGTATAAGATGAACACAATAGGCATGTAAAGGTAGTAAAGCAACAGATGGCACTGAAATCCAAGTAAATACTGGAAATAAACAAACAGTTACCACTTTCTCATTATTTTCCAAAATATCTTAAATAAACAATTTCCTCTTTGATTTCCTCCAAATATCTTATCACTTCAAAAATCATGAAAAAAATATTTAACAATTTAGCATGCACATACGGGATAAGGATAACCAGCCTGAGCCATCATAATAATCATATATGTGCACTGCCGAGGGTCGAACGACCCGAACCATAATATTTCTTTCAATCTCGCCGCGGCGTACGGCCCGCTCCTATGAGAGTGGGGGAAATAACACTTCGCTCACGGAGTGTAAATTGCGAGGCAGTCACATGCAATCATGCACAATCAACAGTCCACCCCGACTACGTCGGAAAAACAAATACTCAAGTAAATGACAGATTTCTCTTTTGAAAACCACAAAATAGTATTTAAACCCTTTTTCGAAATTCACTTGCCAAGTTTTTATAATGTTTAATAACATAACCTTATCTGGAAACACAATTGCCCGCGAAGGAAATCAATTCTGTTTTTAGATGCTTAAGAAAATAAACTCTAATCTTCTTTAGTCATTGAATTACAATTTCAATTGTATTAGCAGTCTAATATTACAGACAAGATCACAAGTACAACAGGTAAGGCATGCTAGTGGGTCCTAGGCTACCCGGACATGGCATAATAGTATCTACGCACGGACTCCCGTCACCTCGTGCATACGTAGCCCCCGCAGATAGTCACACATACTTAATTAGTTCACCTAGGGGGATAATTACCCATCACAAGGTTAGAAAGGAGACTTACCTCGCTCCGAAGTTCCATAACCAGCCTCCAAGCCCTTCCGACGACTCAAACCATTGCACAACGCTCCAAAACTATCCAAACAACGACAAACCAATGAAAATATACTGTAATATTTGCAAAAATTATATAATGCCCCAACTCCGCTCAGTGAAATGACCAAAATTCCCTCGGACCCACGTGCCCGGAATCCGAAATTTCTCGAAGATACATTCTACCCATAGCTTTACTAGTTCAAATATACAATTTACTCTAAATTCCATTCTCAAATTCGTGGCTAAAAATCCAAATTACCATTTTCTAGGTTCCTTTAAGATTTCCCAATTTCCTACGATTTTCCATGTCTAATTCATGCATATAATCTTGTATTTAACTTTAAAACGGGAGGAATTTACTTACCTAGACATTGCATGAACAAAATCCTCTCTTGAAACTCCTCCAAAATCGACCAAAGCAAGGAAGAAATGAAGAAATGGCCACAAATTTCGCCTATAAACTAATCTGCCCAGGCCCTAATTACTCTCTGCGTTCGCATACCCACCAGCGCATTCGCAAAGCTTCCTCGAGCCAACACTCCGCGACCGCGGTCCCCTACCCGCGTTCGCATAAGCCAAAGGGCCCCCCAGGCCCCCAACTCCCTTTTCCTCTATGCGTTCGCACACCAGACCCTGCGATCGCATAGGACAATCCAACAGCCTTCACAAATCCTTCTATGCAATCGCAAACAACTACCCGCGATCGCACAGGCCAAATCCAAGCATCCTCCAAATCCTTCTATGTGATCGCACATCCACTCATGCGATCGCATAGAGTAAATACCTGCTGCAGTCACACCAGAAAACCAGCAACCCTCTCAAGGCAAAAATTGATCCGTTGAGCATCCGAAACACGCCCGAGGCCCCCGAGACCTCAACCAAAACTACCAACCAGACCCAATACCTCATTCGAACTTAGTAGAGCCTCGAAATCACATCAAACAACACCGAAATTATGAATTGCAGCTCGATTCAAGCTTAATGAACTTAGAACTTTCAAACTTCCACATTCGATGTCGAAACCTATCAAATCACGTCCGATTGACCTAAAATTTTTCACACAAGTCATATTCAACATTACGGGCCTGCTCCAACTTTCGGAATCGCATTCCGACCCCGATATCAAATTTCCCACTTCCGGTCAGATTTCTCAAAAACCTTCAAATTTCTATCTTTAGCCAAATGACTCCAAAATGACCTACGGACATCCAAATTCACTTCCGATTGCGCTCCCAACTCCAGAATCACCATACAAAGCTATTCCAGACTTGGAATCCCAAACAGACATCAACATCACTGAAATGCACTTCAGGCCAAACTTAGGAAATTTCTTCAAAAATGCCGACTTCCACAATATGCATCGAAACGCTCCCCAGTTATCCAAAACCCGATACAGACATACGAACAATCCAAAATCATCACATGAACCTGCAGGAACCTTCAAATCCTGATTCAGAGGTCGTTTACTAAAAATTCCAATCTTAGTTGATTCTTCCAACTTAAGGCTTCTAAAATGAGAATTTTCTTTTCAAATCAACTCTAAACTTTCCGAAATTCAGTTTCGACCACACCTAAAAGTCATAATACCTGAAATGGAGCTTCTCACGACTTTAAACCGCTAAACGACGTGCTAGATCTCAAAACGATCGGTCGGGTCGTTACAAAAAGTTCGATTTGAGGTGCAATTCGTAGTTTTGATGTTGTTTGATGTGATTTGAGGCCTCGATAAGGTCTGTTTTATGTTTAGGGTCTTATTGGTATGTTTGTAAGGGGTCCCGAGGAGCTCAGGTGGGTTTCGGATAGTTTTTGAGCCATAGCAAAAAATTCTCGAATTTGGACATCATATGAGGAAGTTATGTTCATTTTAGTGTCGGAGAAGAGTGCTGGTGCTTTGAATGCGAAGTTGGGTCCACATCTGCGAACATGCAGGTGTAAAAAGTGGTCTGCAAAAGCAGAAATGACAGCCAGAAATGCGCAGGTGCGGATATTTGTCGCAAAAGCGAAAATCCCTGAGTATAAAAATCAGACCGAGTTATTTTGGTATTTTGAGCATATCTTGAGTTCTATAGCTCTGACTGAGGTGATTTATGCAGTGTTCTACTCGTATTTTAATATGATTACAGAAGTTCATTGTCGAATTAATCCATGTTTTGATTGGAGAATTTATGATTTTTATCAAAAACTTTTCTAAAAAGAATAATTGGGGTTTGAATGTCAATTCAGAGTCTCAATTGGATTAAATTATCATGGTTGGACTCGTAACTGAATGCTTGTTCGGCTTTTGTGAATTTTATCAAGTTCTGAGGTGCGGGCCCGACGTTCGACTTTTGGGTTGATTTTTTTGTTTTAATTAAATATCGAAGTTTTATTATCCGAATCTATTTTATATGAGTTTTATTTATGGACTGAAGTTATTTTGGCTAGATTTGAGCCGTCCGGAGGTTGTTTCACTTGAGAGGGCCATTTTAGAGTATCTGTCTTGCCCCTTTGAGGTAAGTATGCTGCCTAAATTTGTGGGAAAACTACCCCTTAGGATTTGAGTCTTTGGTGCTAATTGTGTCCTTTGAAGGCCGTGTACGCGAGGTGACGAGTACGTGATCAGGCTTATTGTGGACAGTTGACCGTTCAAGGATCTTAGGTTCTTATATTCATTAGATATGAAATTGTTTCGTTATGTTAAATCTCGCATTTACTAAATTCACCCTCATGTGTCTTACTTGGAACTAATTGCTTTGATGTTCCACTTCTATAGCCTGTTTGACTCTTGTGTACTTTAACTGAAGTTTTTGCCTCTTCGATTTCCATGCTATTCTTTCCAAATTGCTTATCCTTTAATTAAAATTATTATTATCTCTTTTGTGATTGTCTATCCTTAATTGAGGTTATGATGATCTTCTCTGTTGCTTATCCTTAATTTAATTTGTTGTACCTTTTTCGTAATTGATCAATTCTGAATGAAGTTTAGTTATCATTTATCGTAGTTGCCTCATCCTTATTTTGAATTATTGACTCACGTTATCTCCCTTCTTGTCGAATTATACTTTTGTGGAATCATTTGTTACATATTAGTTCTCCCTTGTTGAACTATTCTCATTAAGACTAGTATTCCTTATTGTGTTTATTTTTTGTGAGCTTGTTCTACCGCTTCCTTGTGATCCAGAGCTCTTGAGTCGATTTACTTGTCGTATTCTTGTGCTATTGCTGTTGTTGTTGCTATTGTACTCAGTTTGTTGAGCTGAGTGCTATGTGCGATTGTGGTATTGACACAACAACAACATACACAGTATTATCCCACACCGTGGGGTCTGAGAAGGGAAGTGTGTATGCAGACCTTACCCCTACCTTGTGAGGATAGAGAGGTTGTTTCTAATTGACCCTCGGTTGAGGACAACATCAACACCACATTAATGAAAATATAGAATAGAAGGGACAATACCAAAAAGCCATATAAAAGCTGAATAAAAACGACAAGACAGTAAGGTGATCAACAACGAAAGAAAATAATGGTTAGTCATAAAAACCTACTATCAACAGAATATGGGCACTATTTAGATGAAATGTTGTGGAATATGGGCACATATTGTGTAAGTCATTCTATTGTGATGATGTGTTTTTGGCACGTGATATTGTTGGGAGGTTTTGTTCGGGTGTTTGCACGAGGTTTTTGCCGTGCTGTTGTTACTATTGATGTTTGCACATGCGGCGTGACAAGACGGGTTATATATGTGGGTTTGCGCATGTGGTGAGACAAGGTGGGAATATTATTATGCACGTGCCGTGAGACAAGGAAGGCATTTACTATATTATTGTGCACGTGGTGAGACAAGGTGGGCTATGTCGGGGATTGAATTGTGATGGTGTGGGGGCATTGTTGTTGTTGATATTCATGTAGTGGTGTGCCAAAATTGTGTGAGTTTTACCGTGTGCAAATTATGGGGATCGTTTCTTATGTGCCGTGCATTTCCTCTACTCTTACTCTTTGACCTGAATTGTGATAGAACACTTGCACAAGCATACACGTAATTAATCACCCTTATCGGTTTAAGAAGGTGGATCATGATGTTATTGATCATTCATACATACCCTCGTTTACTTGCCTTCTATGTGAGAATTTTTCTATTGTCACGTGCATCATTCGTACAGTTACCAATTGTAATGAGGGCACAAGATGCCAAGTGATTAGGATTCACGAATTGGGACTCGTCAATTGGGAATAATTTTTAGGTTTGGTACCTCGTGGGGATTATTGGATAAACCTGGTGTGAATGCGGTTACTCTTATCAAGTTGCTACTTGTCTTTCCTTTATTTTTTTCACCTGATTTAAACTGTGTCCAACTTACTCGACTGTGTTATTACTTGTGGTGTACCGCTAATTGTTGCTTACATTTCCTATTGCAAGCACCATATTATTGTTTTCATTATGCGTAGTTTTGTAGAGATATTGTACTCTGTTATTCTATACTTATACTTGTTCAGATTATCTAGTCCAGTAGGTGTCTTGACTGTCCCTTATCACTACTCATTGAGGTTAATCTTGATACTTACTAGGTACCGCTGTGGTGTACTCATACTAGGCTTCTGCACATTTTTGTGCTGATCTAGGTAATTCGAAGTCAGTCGATCGTTAGCTAGCTATACAGATCTTGCTGTGGAGACTCAAGGTAAACCTGCTGTTGCGTTCACAGGCCTCAAAGTCATTTTCTGTTATTGTATTTGCATTGTTTTATCTCTATTTCAAAATTGTGGTATTTAGAGGTTTGGTAGAAAACTCAGTAGAGATTATGACTTGTATTATTATTTTTGGGAATTTTAATTGTGTAAAAGATTTCTATCCCCTATTATTCATTGATGGTTGATTTCTTCTTTTAATCTACTAAGTGTTAGGCTTACCTAGTTTTAGAGACTAGGTGATGTCACGACACTCTACAGATGGAAACTGGGTCACGACCAGTTGGTATTAAAGCTCTAGGTTCATAGGTGCTACGAGTCATAAGCGAGTTTAGTAGAGTCTTATGGATCAGTACAGAGACGTCTGTACTTATCTTCGAGAGGCTACAGAACTATTAAGACAGTTTCACTTCTTCATTTCCTATCGTGCAAGTTTATTAATCTCGGACTTTGAGTTTTTATCATTTTTTTTTCTTTCACGGATGGTGAGAACACGAGCCGTAGTTACTGATGACGCCACCCCCGGAGCAAGTGTCGTTAAAGGCAGAGGCAGAGGCCAAAGAGGAGCACGTGCCGCAGTTGGGGCACCTACCCGAGCAGTAGTTGAGAAGCCTCCAGTAGCTCCGGTTGGGGGACATGTACTGGAGGCGCCTGCTGTTAACCTCCCTCCTCTTAAGGAGACCTTAGCACAATTCCTGAGTATGTTTGGTACATTGGCTCTGTAACAACCCGACCGGTCATTTTGAGAATTTAAGCTCCGTTCAGTGGCATAAGGTCTTGAACAACTTCACATTGTGTATATTGACCTGCGTGTATGGTTGTATTTAGTTACCGGATGATTCAGAGTCGAATTGGAAGAAGGATTCTAGTTTTGGAAGTTTAAGCGGTGAAATTTGATCGAAATTTGGATTTTTATCTAAACGGCTCCAAAATAAGTTTTGGATAGTGTCAACAGCTTCGCATGGTGATTTTGAGCTTAGGCTTGTGTCCGTATTTGGATTTGGAGGTCTGTAAGGTAATTTGAGGCATTTCAGTGAAAGTTGAAGTTTGGAAAATGGAGAAGTTTGACCCATAGTTGACTTTTGTGATTTCGCATTCGGAACGCGATTCCAAGAGTTGGAACAACTCCTTTATGGAAATTGGGACTTGTCTACAAAGTTAGCGTCATTCCGGGTTGAATTGATAGGTTTCGGCATCGTTGGCGAATTTCGGAAGTGTAGAAATACTTAGGCTTGAACTTCGGGTTAATTTGGTATATTGATGTGGTTTTTGAGTGTTCCGAAGGTTCGACCTAGTTCGTGGGTTTATGGATGATGTGTTGGTATATTTGGTTGAGGCCCGAGGGGCTCGAGATAATTTCGGAAGGTTATCGGAAAGTTTGGAATTGAGAGTTGTGCAGCTAAAGCTGCTGTTTTTGATGTTTCCGCACCTGCGGATAGGGGACCACATGTGCGAGGTCGCAGATGCGGTATGGGAGCCACAGAAGTGGAATTGGAAGGCCAGAGGAAGAACCACATATGCGGTGTGTTTGATGCATCTGGGGGCCCTCGGGTGGTTCCTGTGGCGCAGATGCGATCGTGGCCTTTAAGTGAAAAGTCGCAGGTGCGGTCCTGTCGTCGCTTCTACGCACCGCAGATGCGGCTATGTCATCCGCAGGATTGGACCTGGGCCTGGTAGGTTGATTTCACAGATGTGATCTTTTCCCGCTTATGCGGTTGTCAGATGTGCCTATTTTGTCCGCGGATGTAGAAGTACTGGGCAGAATCATATAAATCGAGGGTTTGGTTCTCATTTTGAGTTTTGGACTTCGGATTTGGGAGCGATATTTGCGGGTTTTCAAGATAATCAAGTGAGTAAGTGTTCTTCACCTAGAATTGAATGTAGTCCATGATTTTATCCTTGTTTTTGTCATTTAAACTGTGTTTTGATTTGGGGAAGATGTTGGTTTTTGAAGAAAATTTCTAAAATGAAAAATCATGATTTGAGGGACGAAATGGTATCGGAATTTGGAAATTTTTGTATGGTTGAACTCATATTAGAATGGGTGTTTGAGTTTTGTAAAAATTGTCGGGTTCCGAGGTGCAGGCCTGGGGGCCGAGTTTTGGGTCAATTTTTGGATTGTGTTAAAGATTTAGACTTTATGATCACAAATAGTTTCTTATGTGTTTTATTTATATTTTGAGGTAAGTATCTTGCCTAATCTTGTGTGGGGGAAACTACCCCTTAGGATTTGAGTCTTCTATGTTGATTGTAGTCCGTGTACGCGAGGTGGCGAGTGCATGCTTGGACTTATTTGTGGAAAGTTGGCCTTTAGGAATCTTAGGTACTTATATTCACTGAGTATGAATTTGTTCTTGACATGACTGAGTTCCTAATTGCTAGTTTCATCTTTACTTGCCTAATTTAGAATTTCTTGCTTTTTAATTCACTCTTATTGCCTATTTGACTCCAAACTGACTAAAGTGAAGATTTCATCCATTCTACTATCATGCTATATCTTCATAACTGCTTATCTCTATTTGTAATTTTCATCATCTCCCTATAATTGTTTAGTATTAATTAAAGTTATGGCTACATTTCCTGTTGTGTACCCTTAAGTGAAATTGTTGAATATCCTTGAAATTTGCTCAACCTTAAAGGTAGTTTAGATATCTTATATCTTAGTTGACTCACCCTTATTTGGAATTTTCGGATTTGTGTTAATTTCTTGTTTTCGAATCATGCAATTTGGGTAAGATTGTTACATGCCATTTTCTTCCTTGTTGAGCTGTCCTTATTATGCCTAGTATTTTTTGTTGTGCTTATTCCTTGTGAACTAGCCTTTGCCTTTCTTGTGATAGAAGGTTCTCGAGTTGATGTATTTACAGTATCTTGTATTATTGCATTTGTTGTTGTTGTACTTCTTGTGGTGATGCATGAGGTTTCTTCCGTGCGATTGTAGATATAGGGATTTGCACGAGGTTTTCTGCTGTGCCGTGTTTTCTATTTATATTGCACATGCGGCGTGACAAGGCGAGATATGTATATGTGGGTTGCGCATGTGGCGAGACAAGGTGGGAAAATTGTTGTGCGCGTGTAGCGAGACAAGGCGGGCATTCATTTTTACTATTGCACACGTGGCGAGACAAGGTGGGTTGTGTCAAGGGTTGTTTGTGATACTTGTGTTTGCCTGGGGGCATTCTTTGTTTATTGAAATTGTGTAATGGTTTCCCCAATCGTGGCTCTTTGTGACCCATCGAACGCCTTACATTCATAGATCCTGCTCGTATTTTATGCAGACCCTTGCCCAGCCTTTTTAGAGTTGCCAGTGGACAGATGTTGAGGCTGGGCCCTCCGTCTATCAAAACTCTAGAGATGAACTTATCCTCACATTGCACTGTGATGTGCAGTGCCCTGTTATGGCTCAATCCTTCAGATGGCAACTCGTCTTCATGGAAGGTGATCTTATGACTCTCCAACACTTACCCCACCATGTTGGCCATTTCTCCGCAGGTAATATTGTTGGGTACATATGCTTCGTTCATATACCTTCATCAGAGCATTCCTATGTGCCTAAGAATTTTGTAGCAGTGACAAGATGGATATCTGGGCGGGAGTTTTATTCAGATGATCAACAACAGAGAACTCTATTGCCTGTACTTTCCTCCAGAGATCATCCGGACCAGTTTCAATGATGGGTTGTTTGGTGGCAACTTCCTTTGCATGTATGACCTTGGTATCAATCAGCATCTGGATCTTGTCTTTCAGGGTGCGACATTCATCAATAGTATGTCCTTTCATATCGGAATGGTACGCACATGTTTTATTTGGGTTGACCCATTGGGAGGAGCTTTCCATAGCCACAGCAGGAATACGGGTGACATATCCGACAATCTTTAACCTTTCATCTAACTGGTTGATGGGTTCAACAATAAGGGTGTATTATCTGGGTGGTTGCGATCGAAATTGGGTCTGGGTTTTTGATAATTCGGACGAGGTGGAGGTGAATGATAATAGTCTGGTTGAGTGTTATAAGCATGGTATGTGGTGAAGGATTGAGGATATCTAGGAGGTGAAGGTTGGTATGTGGGTGGAGGTGTCTGGTATGTGAGTGGAGATTTTGGGCCCTGGGCTACCATTGATGCCCCTATTTCTTTCTTCTTTGATATGCCTCCTGATTGTAATGCTTTGTTTGTTCCCTGCAACACTTCAGAATTTGTTACCGTTCCACTCTTAATACCTTCTTCAATCCTTTCTCTAATCTTGATGATGTCGGAGAACATGTGATTCTCAATGACCATTAACCTCTAGTAATATTGTGGATCTTGAGCTCTGACAAAGAATTTATTCATCTTCTCTTCTTCTAATGTCGGCCTGACCTTTGCTGCTTCTAACCTCCATCGAGTAGCATACTCGCGGAAAGTCTCTGTTGGATTTTTCTTGAGGTTCTGTATGTAGAAGACATCCGGTGCATTTTCTGTATTGAACCTGAAACTATCCACGAATTTAGATGCCATACTTACCCAATTAGCCCATTTCTTGGGATTCTGACTTATGTACCAAGATAAGGCGTCTCCAGTGAGGCTTCTCATGAACAACTTCGTGAGAATCCTTTCGTCCTTTCCAACCCCTATGAGCTTGTCACATTATGTTCTCAAATGTACCTTTGGGTCACCCGTTCCATCAAACATTTCGAACTTAGGAGGTTTGTATCCCTCTGGCAGTTCCACGTCTGGCTGAATGCACAAGTCCTCATAATTCAGTCATTCGATCCCTTTGCCTCCTTCAACACCCTGGACTTGGGTTGTGAGCTTCTTGAGATCCTCTTCCATGTTCTTAATGACCAGGTCCTTCTTGGCGAGTTCTGGTGTATATGAGATTGGTTGAGTGGAGTGGGGTAGGGTTTCCACATATATGGGATTGTTTTGGTGAATGTCGGGGATTTGAGTGTACTGGTGATAATTGGTTGAATTTTGAGGATCGAGGATAGGCTATGGGGTATTCTGAGGTGTGGGATAAGTGGTTTGCAGATATTGAGTCGGGAGATGCTGGTGTTGGAGGGGTGTTGGTATGGGTAAAGATTAGGATTTTGAGGAGATGTTGCATATTGGTGGGGTGCGGGAGGATTTTGTGGGCGCTGGTTTGGTGAATTTTGGGAGGATCGTGGACCATTAAAGGCGGTTGAATTGATTTCTCTTGTCCTTATTCCACACCTTGAAGATTCCATAATGTATAAAATCCAAGAGTGCATTACATCAGTCCACCAGGAATGTGGCCATACCATTTGTTGGTCCCAAACGCACACGCAAGGATACGTGGTCGTAGCAAGTAATATAATGTTAAATCGAATGTCGAACCCACAGGGACTTGTGTAAACTACTTGTTGAATCACTCTAATTGTTATTTAATCGAGCCAAAACAAAATCCAGGAATGTAACTATTTTATACTCTGATTCTACGAAATAACTAATTATCGAGTAACAAGACTATTGTTGTGTATTCAATAGAGACAAATATTTCAGGGTTGTGATCAATTCACCACTTGTATGGCATTCTAATTAACTCTCCCTTTCATATAATTCACTCATGGTTGCTAATTAATCGATAATTGCTCTCGTAGCCTTATCCCGAAGTACTACTCGCCTATTCTCAATAGATTAACGCCTATAATCCTTTGCTTCCTCAATGATACTGTGTGTCTCTTCTCTCCAAAAATGGCATACCCCCTCCAAATTGTGTTTTTAGGTCTATTTATATGTTTGGGATAAACCCTAAACATGTAGGAGACTTCTATTCAAACCGGGAAACACTTAAAACCTTCAAAATTCGGAATTGACCGGACCAGGGACCCCAGGCGTTAAGCCCCAAACACCCAGCTAACGCCTGGGTATACCAGGCGTTTGGGCTCTAAACGCCCGGCTATGGCCGGGGTC
The DNA here is from genome assembly GCA_005239505.1 of Nicotiana paniculata. NCBI lineage: Eukaryota > Viridiplantae > Streptophyta > Magnoliopsida > Solanales > Solanaceae > Nicotiana > Nicotiana paniculata. The sequence continues at coordinate 74,259 of ML346423.1, forward strand.
ACTCCTTTTTCGACTCTTTCGCATATTTTTGACGTTTATGCACCCATTTCACTCGACTTCCATCTCCACTTCACCTACACATGAAATAGACTCCATTATGCACACATGACGTGTATTTTTATCACAAAAGCACATAAAATGTAAGGTACATAATGCTTAAAACTATGGATTCTAGCCACGCATCACCATTACCAAAAGAAAGGTATTTCTCGGGCGCAAACGTGCGTTTGAAATTGTTTATGGTAACTGGGATAAGCCATTTGCAGCTCTACCCATGTACATGGCCGCACTGCAACACTTTAACCCCGGGACGGTTGTTGAATGGAAGCTTGCGCGGAGTCTGGGAATACCAGAATATATATTCAATTACGTGATTCTGGGCATTTAAACCAACAATTGATGGTTTTCTGCATTGTCGGTCGGTAATATCCATAGACGGTACTCATGTCTATGGAAAGTATGATATCAAGTTGTTGATGTCGTTGCAGTAGATGCTAATGGACAAATATTTCCTCTAGATTTTTCTATTTGTGCCAACGAAAGCCAAGATACATGGATGCTATTTTTGAACCATTTGAAAGAGCACGTTGTCAAACAGCGTTCATGTATTTGTCTAATATCTGATCGGCGTGGTATCTTAAGTTCTGTAGAGAATTTTCCTGCATGGAAAGAACCTTATGCCTACCAACATTACTGTGTGAGGCACCTAAAGGCCAATTTATAGAAGGCATCTCCCAACAAGGATCTGCATAATTTAATGTGGATGGCTGCAACAGACCACTAAGAGCATAATTTCCGGAGGCACATGGAATCTATCAGGCAAGAAGACTAGGAAGCCTATCGTTGGTTACTATGACATAATCTTGAAAAGTGGACTTTGCATGCAGATGGTGGCAGAAGATGGGTAATTCTGACTACAAATGTGTCAGAGTCTTTCAACGGGTTATTGAAGTCGGCACGAGGATTTCCTGTCACCGCCATGGTGCGGATGTCATTCAAGCAGATGGTGGAGAGGTTTGTTGAAACGGCTGCAACTGCAACGTCATTGATAGAAAGGGGTGTTGAATTTATGCCATTGCCGATGAAGATATTTGAGAAATACAAGTGGCGAGAACATTGGCATTCATTTTTACTGTATGATCACGACAACAATATTTTTGAAGTTCCCACCGCTATTCATCAAAACGGGGGGATGTACACACCATAAATGAACCTAGAAGGTTATGCTCTTGTGGAAAATGGTCCATCTACCACATGCCGTTCTCACATGCCATCAGGTGCTTTCAACATGTTGGTTTAGGGCCAACCAACTATGTTGATAAACAATATAGTGTTGTTGCATACTTAAACACCTATAGTGGGCAGTTACAACCAGTGGGTGCTGAGCATTATTGGCCGTCGAAATCATTTAAAATGGTGTGTAACAAGGAGTTTTTTTTTGTCGAATACAGGTGCAAAAGAGAACGCATATGCGGAACCAAATGGATGTTCGTGATACCGTTTATGCGCGCAAATATGGTATATGCTTGCAAACAGGACACGACCGTTGAAAATATCCTTCGGCTGGTTTGGGTGGCGGTGGTAATCCATCTCCTGGTGGAAGTTCTTCTAATGTGCCCAACTATCAAGGATACACGTAGTGTTTTGTTTTCCTAATGTGGTTGTAATAAGTATATGTACTTGTTTATGTTGCAAGATGTATCAAATAAAATTATGTTTCCATTTTTGTTAAATCTTATTGATATTTAACATTTTTCATTTGAGTAAATTAATGAATTTCTCCTCCCGTTCATGTAATCAAAAATAGTATTGGATTAAAAAACGAAATTTTTTTACATTGACCTTCAAATTTCACGCTAAAATTATTATTAAAAAACTACACTGTTAGAGGAGGAAGATGTTTGATAAATATGTGAATATATATAGCGCAGTTAAATACTATGTTATGTGTGTTGTCTTATCGACATAAAAAGCTCCCTGCCTGCGAAAAAGTTATTTTGTATCCGAAAGAATCTTTAACACGCGAAGCATAGCGGGTTTAAATACTACGTTATGAGTGAGTATAGTGCGGTTAAATACTACGTTATGTGTGTTGTCTTGTCGACCTGAAAAGCTGCCCGCCTGCGAAAAATTTGTTTTGTATCCGAAAGAATATTTAACACACGAAGCATAGCGCGGTTAAATACTACGTTCTGTGTGAACATAGCGTGGTTAAATACCATGTTATGTGTGTTGTCTTGTCGACCTTAAAAGCTGCCCGCCTGTGAAAAAACTATTTTGTATCTGAAAGAATCTTTAACACGTGAAGCATAGTGAGGTTAAATACTACGTTATGAGTTAGCACAATGCGGTTAAATACTATGTTATGTGTGTTTTCTTGCCTATAAATAACGGGCACATTCTAGTTATTTTCTGTGCGTAACAATAACAAATAGCAAAACTTTCCATAAAAGCAGGGTTTTTTTGCTTTAACAAATGTCTGAACGCATTTATGTACCAAGGTGCCATTGCGGCAAACGCTGTATGATGGCGGAATGTTGGGATGATGATCAAGTTGGGCGCAGTTTTATCATGATTTGACCAAAAGAGGTGGAAGAAGAAAAAAATAGGCTGTTAATCAATTTGAGTGGTTGAAGAAGAGAATAATGGGCTAAACAAATCAATGTATGTTTTGAGTGTAGTATTTTATCTTTATGATTTCCATGTCATGTATTTTCATTATGTGTACTGTGAATACCTAATTTTTGCACCATTTAAATCCTCCTAAAGTTGTTAGAGTCAATTTCCC
>ML346426.1:0-44164 GCA_005239505.1 Nicotiana paniculata
TACTTGAGAGAGATTTATGGTAGATAGAGTGTTCATGATTGATAGAGACAACTATTCAAACTACAAGAAGTATCCAACAAGAAAGTTTACCAACGAGGGAAACCATGACCTTAGACCTTTATTATAATTGTTTACACCATATTGTTAGTTAATCATTAGTTTATTAATTTTGTCAGTAGAAATAGTAAAACATTATCAATTGATATTCAAAAGTCTTGAGAAAATTGATTAAGTAAACGTTTTGTATTCTGAAGGCTTGATTGATATGTAAATTCCCTGTGGGATCGACTCTAGGCATAATACCCTGGATTATATTTGCAGCGCCCGTTTAGTCTTTCTATAAGACATAGTTGAGCGTGATCAAATTTTGGCGCCACTGCCGGGGAATTAACGGTGTTATCAATTAGAGTTGGAAGAAATACAAAATTCTTAAGTGTAGTCAATTCTTTTCACTTTCAATCTATACATTGGAATTTTAACGTTTGCTAACCTGGTTCTTCTTTTATATGACCGGGCACAACCCACAACGGAGAATTTGGCCATGGAAATAGTAGTCCCACAAATACAGGCTGAATCTTTTCAGATCACGAACAATATGATGCACTTGTTGCAAAACAAGGGACTATTTTCGGGGTCGAACATTGAGGATCCTCTATCATCTTCTCTCATGAACCTAGATGAAGCTAATGGAGAAGACTTGGCAGAGTGGCTACTTGCTCTTGAAGGCCAAGGGTTTTGGGAAAGGGAGCTTGAATTTGAGCCTTTGCACTTAGAGGGAAGAAAAACTCCTCCAGCCAAGGACATTGATGATACATATTTAGTTGACTCTAGTGTCATTAGTGTTGAGGATGTTGACAATCCTAAAGTTTCTGTAGTTGAGCGCATTGGTACACACTCCAAGCATTTTTCCACATTGTGTTTGGATGATGATATGGAAATGGAGTCATCCGAGCCACTTGAGGAGTCAAGGAATGAGGAACAAGATGCCTACATTCTAGAATTTTTCTTGCCAGAAAGACAGGATTACATACCTCATCCAAAGGCCAAGGAGTGTAAAATAGTACAATGGTTGCTCGGTCCAATCAGATTTGTTCCACCACCTCTGAAGCACAACCGAAAACTTGAAGCCAAATTAGGGTTCCAATTCATAAGTTCAAAGTGGAGGCAAAAAGTGATTCGCATCGTGCCGCGACGTTAAATCAAGCGCTTGTTGGGAGGCAACCCAGCTTTATTTTTATATATTTATTTTTATTTTAGTTTATTTATTTATTTATTTTTTAATTTTATTATTCTTGTAGTGTCGATTTTTGATTTTTTAGGAGCATGGAATGCAAAGCCATTGGAAGGATGATATAGCAAACCAAATGGTGGGAACTAAGTGTGAGGTACCCGCACGAAGGACCAGGCATGGGAGAAGTCTGAGTATCCCATGAGATGCTAGTGCTTCGGCCTTTTGCCTACCAGGAAGTTTGTTTTACCCTTTTGTATGTATGGGTGTGCATTGGGGACAATGCACAATTTTAAGTGTGGGGTGAGGAGATTTTCTGGGTGACTTTCTATGCTATTTTAGTTGTGTTAGTTTAATTGAATAATTTAAAAAAAAAATTGACATATGTGGACTCTTCCCGATGATGGATCTCCTAGACGGTTTTCTTGAGGGAAGTAAGTCTAGAGAAAATACAAAAAAAGATTTTTTTAGGTAGTGTAGTAATTCCCCCTTGGTTTTTCTTTGGACCGCGGTTCTTTTCTAAGGGTTTTTAATTGAACCGGGTGTAGGTAGTTTTTAATTTTTAGGAGTAGTAACCACATGGTTGAGAAGTTAATTGCAGCAATATCTCGAAACTTTGTGATGCCTTGAGAATAGTCTGTACGTTTGTTGTGATGCTTAGGCTCAAATTTTTTGACTCTAGGATAAATACCTTAAATCGTGGATTCTTAAATTTGCTTAACTGCTTTGACTGGAGTGTCGTGATAGATCCAATCCTGAGTGAGTTATGTGCCATGTGTGTGTGAGGTTTGTATGTTATTCTGTGCATTGCATTTGATGTCTAGAACTTTCCTCGTGTGTGTGCAAAGCAAAATAATAGTTTTGTTCAATCTTGGAAGTGATATAGGCGTTTCTTTGTTGAGCCAGCTATGCATATTTTACCCGCCTAATTGTTATGTATCGTAGTTAACCCCGTTGAGCCTATAATCCTGTTTCTTTTACAACCACATTACAAGCCATACCCCTTTGTTTGAATCGATCATATATTTGAACCTTGTCACCTCTCATAAGCACTGGAAATGTGATAAAATAGGTAAAAGTTAAAGTGTGGGGTGGTAGGTTGGTTTTTGAGGGAAACAATTGAAATAAGGAGAAAGATGCACTGTTTTGAAAAAGTAAGAGTCACTTAGAAAAAAAAAGAGAGAAAAGGAAAAAAAAATAGTTGTATTGTTGTGGAAAAAATATATATATATTCCTTGACAAGTGGTGAAGCTTAATATAAGTTTGAGGTTGAACGCTAAAGTATATGTAAACGTGCTTAGAGAGGTGTAGTCACTCTTATGTATCCTACCCGTCCGCATCCTACATTACAACCAAATAAAGTCCTACTTGATCTTAGACTGAATGAGCTCGATTAGTAGAGTAGTACACTACGGGCAAGCCTATGGTGCATCTTTTGTGGCATATGAATATTATTTCTGAGAGTGAGTGAATTCTTTCTATCTTGAGTTCCTAAGTGTTCTTAAATTTTATTGTGTGTGGAACTAGCTCTTTGATTTGGTGAGGGCACATGATTCATGAAGGAAAGGTTATGTTGTTGACCTCTATGTTAGAGTAGTGCGTGGATTGTGAATAAGCATGGTATATGTGAGTCGATTATTGAGATGAGGATGTCACACCTCTGTGCTTAAACTGTTTTAAAAATTCTTGGTATAACGTGTTAAGGGATTTGCTTAATAAGTTGTGTTCATGAGTGTAGTTTGATTGCTCAAGGATGAGAAAATGTTTAAGTGTGGGGTGTTGATGTGTGGCTAGAATTCATGGTTTAACACATTATATGCGTTAATGATAAAAATACACTTTGTATGTGCATAATGGAGTCTATTTCATGTGTAGGTGAATTGGAGATGGAAGCCGAGCTAAATGGATGCATAAACGTCGAAAATATGCTAGAGGCGAAAATGAGTGAACCGGGCAATAGCCGGGCGTTTGAGCTGTAAAGCCTGGTCATACCAGGCTTTATCCGGGCGTTTGGGCCATAAAGCCTGGTAGGACCAGGCGTTTGGGGGGCGTTTGAGCCCTAACGCCATGCCTGGCTAGGATTTATCCGGGCGTTTGGGCCATAAAGCCTTGTCCCTGGTCCGGCCCAATCCGACTTTTGAAGATTTTAAGTGTTTCCCGATTTGAATAGAAGTCTCCTACACATTTAGGGTTTGTCTCAAACATATAAATAGATCCAAAAACACAGCTTTGAATGGGGATTCCATTAGAGACAAGAGACGCCTGTGGAATACTACTCAGAGAAGCAAAACATTGTTTTTTACAGCTTTTATTCGTTACTTTGTAGTTTAATTATGCAAGTTATTTTAGAGTTGATTATTATGAGCATGAGTAGCTAATTTCTTTAATCTAGGGTTTTGGTGGAACCCGTTGGGGGATGAACTTATTGTGATATTAATATAGCTTTGATTGGTTGATTAAACTTTATTTGTTCAACTACGTTTTTGTTGTAGTTGATTGAAGGGCCCTCAATTAGATCTTCCTATTTATTATGTATCTACTTAAAAGAGAGTGCATATTTAGGTAGTTGTTTGAGTAACACCACTCCCAGAGTATAGACGAAAGTCATAACCGAGGGTTTAGAAGTTGGATTAGAAATAACGATACTTCGGGTGNATCATAATTACTTGAGAGAGATTTATGGTAGATAGAGTGTTCATGATTGATAAAGACAACTAACCAAACTATAAGAAGTATCCAAGAAGGAAGTTTACCAACGGGGGAAACCATGACCTTAGACCTTTACTATAATTGTTTACACCATACTGTTAGTTAATCATTAGTTTATTAATTTTGATAGTAGAAATAGTAAAACATTATCAATTGATATTCAAAAGTCTTGAGAAAATTTATTAAGTAAAAGTTTTGTATTCTGAAGGCTTGATTGATACGTAAATTCCCTGTGGGATCGATTCTGGGGGTAATACCCCGGATTATATTTGCAGCGTCCGTTTAGTCTTTCTATAACATATAGTTGAGCGTGATCAACTACTAACTCAAGATCAGAGACATGATAGTTCTTCTCATGAGTCTTCAACTAGCGCGAGGCATAGGAAATCACCCTACCCCCCAGCATCAGAACACATCCAATACCTATCCTCAAGGTATCACAATACACGGTGTAAGAACCTGAAGCTGATGGCAGAACTAACACTGGGGTTTTGGTCAAGGCAGTCTTGAGCTTCTAAAATATCTCCTCACACTCGTCCGACCACCTGAATGGAGCACCCTTTTAGGTCAATTTGGTCAGGGGCGATGCAGTCGATGAAAATCCCTCCACAAAGCGACGGTAATAGCTAGACAAACAGAGAAAGCTCCTAATATCCGTGGCTGAGGACGGCCTAGGCCAACTCTGCACCGCCTCTATCTTTTTCGGATCCACCTGAATACCCTCAATGTACATCACGTGCCCCAAGAATGCTATTGAACCGAGCCAAAACTCACACTTGGATAACTTTGCATAAAGCTTCTCCTCCCTCAATCTCTGCAACACAATCCTCAAATGCTGAGCATGCTCCTCCTGGCTACGAGAGTATGCCAGGATGTAATCAATGAATACAATAACGAATGAGTCCAAATAGGGCTGGGATACACTGTTCAACAAATGCATGAATGCTGCTGGGGCATTGGTCAGCCCAAAAGACATCACTAAGAACTCATAATGGCCATATCGGGTCCTGAAAGCTATCTTAAGAATAATCGAATCCCGAATCTTTAGCTGGTGATACCCGGACCTCAAATCAATGTTGGAGAACACCCTCGCTCCCTAAAGTTGGTCAAATAGATCATCGATATGAGGCAAATGATACTTGTTCTTGACTGTGACCTTGTTCAACTGACTGTAACTAATCCCATCCTCATGGAACCATCCTTCTTATCTTCACAAAAAGAACAGGTGCACCCCAAGGTGATACACTAGGCCGAATAAACCCCTTATTAAGGAGTTCCTGAAGTTGTTCTTTCAATTCCTTCAACTGCGCCGGTGCCATACGATAAAGTGGAATAGAAATGAGTTGTGTGCCCGGAACCAAATCAATATCCCTGTCAGGTAGCATGCCTGGTAGGTATGCAGGAAACACATCCGAAAAATCACGTACCATCAGAACAGAATCAATGACAGGAGTCTCGGCACTAACATCCCTCACAAACGCGAAATAGGATAGACAACCCTTCTCAACCATAGGCTGAGCCTTCAAATATGAAATCAGCCTACTAGGTACATAGTCTATAGAACCGCTCCACTCAACCCTCGGCAACCTCGGCATCGCCAACATCATGGTCTTAGCGTGACAATCTAGAAAAACATGACATGGAGATAACCAATCAATACCCAATATCACATCAAAATCAATGATACTAATCAACAAAAGGTCCACTCAGATCTCCATATCCCCAATAGTCACCACACATGACCGATATACGTGATCCACAATAATAGTATCACCAATAGGAGTAGATACATGAATAGATTAAACTAAAGACTCACGGTGCATATCCAGGAAATGAGCGAAATACGAGGAAACGTATGAATAAGTGGAACCAAGGTCAAATAATACCGAGGCATCTCAGTGGTAAACTGAGACAATACCTGTAATCACATCATCTGAAGAAATGGCATCTGACCTGGTAGGGAGGGAATAGAAACGAGACTGACCTCCCCCTGATCGGTCTCCCCCTCTCGAGCGGCCCCTAGCTGACTCAGCTCCGCCCCTAGCTGGCTGGGCGGGTGGTGGAGGAATTGGTGCTGAAGTTGCAGGCTGACTCCTCTGCTGAGATGAACCTCCTGAAAGGCAGGAACAATACCTCTTAATATGACCCAAGTCTCCACATTCAAATCAACCTCGCCCTGCAAATGGCAGATGGGCCTGAAGGGAACCCCGAGCACTGGAATACCCGCTAGAAGGTCCTGACACAGATGAGCCCTAATCTGATGGTGCATGAGACGAACTCTGAGCAGGTAGTGCACCGAATGATGTCTAGACCTATTGATAACCATGGGGCCCATGACTGATTGATGCACCCCGTTGCACTAGGTGAGCCGTCTGAGCATGCCTGAAAGGACGACTTCTACCCTGCTGGAACTGACCCCCACAAAGATCACCACTAAATCCACCCTGACCACGAGGTCTTTTGGCCTCCCTCTCGACCCGATCCTGACTGCGAACCATCTCAATTTGCCGAGCAATGTCGACAACCTCATCGAAAGTAGCACCAGACACTCTCTCTAGTCATAAGCAATCGTAGCTGAAAAGTGAGGCCATCTATAAACCTCCTGATCCTCTCCCTATCTGTGGGAACCAACCAGATAGCATCACGGACCAACTCCGAGAATCTCATCTCATATTGCGTCACAGACATGTCACCTGATGAAACTGCTTAAACTGCCTGCACAACTCCTCTCTGCGGGACTGAGGCACAAACTTCTCCAGAAAGATAACGGAGAACTGCTACCAAGTAAAGGGTGCTACGCTGATCGACCTACACCTCTCGTAAGCCTCCCACCAATTGAACGCAGCCCCAGAGAATTGGAAAGTATTGAATGAGACCCCACTAGTCTCCAGTATACCTGCTGTATGGTGTATCCTCTGACACTTATCCAAGAAATCTTGTGCATCCTCACCCTCTGCACCACCGAAAGATAGAGGCTGGAGTCTCCCAAACCTCTTCAATCTATGTTGCTCATCCTCGGGCATAGCAGGAACCACATAGTCTTGAGCGACTGCAAGTGGATGGGCTGGTGGCGCCCCTGGCCTAAGAAGTGGCTACGACCGTTGAAATAGAGACCGCCTGAGCAAGGCCGGTACACACTGTCAGAATATGAGTTAGGGCCTCCTGAAGGCCAGGAATCACAATAGGCATAGATGGTGCCTGAGCTGGCCCCACTGGGGCATCCATAAGTAGGACCTGGTCCTGATCTGGGCCAACTGGTGGATCTGCAGGTACTGCCCCTGCTGCCGTGCGGGCTGCACCTCTGCCCCTGCCACGGCCTCGGCCTCTCGTGGCCCTGAATGGTGGTACTGGTGGCTGGCCCTCCTGCCTGGTAGTGCACGTCCTCACCATCTGTGAGAGAATGAAACAACAAAAGTTTAGTTACCAGAATCAATAGATCTGCACGACAAAAACTAAAGAATGTGAAGTTTTCCTAAAGGTTTTGCAGCCTCTCAAAGATAAGTACATATGTCTCCATACCGATCAACAAGACTCTACTAAACCCGCTCACGACTCGTGATTACTATGTAACCTAGGCTCTGATACCAACTTGTCACGACCAAAAAAAAAATCTAACCTATCATGATGGCGTCTATCGTGGAACTAGGCAAGCCTAAATCTAACATTTCTTTTCCATTACAATTAAAACATCTTCTTGAATTAACAACGAAAAATTTTAACATTTAAATATAAGCCACATTTGAAAACAAAATTTACCCAAAATACGACACAACCGTCCAATAATCAGGGCGTCACTGAGTGCATGAGCGTCTAATAATTGGGTATAGTCCACAACAATATCTATATAAATAAATTCAAAAGTACAAATAAATTGAGGAAGGGAAATCAAGGTCCTCGAACGTCGTGCAACTACCTCAATAGTCCCCGACTCCAAATGCCGAAATCCGCAGTTGCTGTCTTGACCAGAAATGCCTGTGTCTGCACACAAGGTGTATGGAGTAACTTGAGTACACCAGCCCAGTAAGTAACAAGTCCAAACTATAAACTGAAGATAGTGACGAACCCAATCGGTGCAGATAACACAAAATAAGTGTACAGAATCGTAATTATGCTCTTAAGACAATTTAGGCAATTCATAACAGAAAGTAAGGCATGTGTCGTACAATGTAATGAAAATAACTCTACTATCACTACATGCCAATACATATACTGAAAGTGATGCACCATATTATCATCCTCAAGTGCCCTCACTCTCGATATGCCAACCATTTGGTACTTTATATGGCTCGTATCGCCCAGGGAAGATCCATTCCGGAATATATACACAACGCTGACCATAGGTCATCCAGTACCAAGGACAAAGGACAATCTAGCCCTATGGAGAAGATCCATCTCCAGGTAATAAGTACATGTGACAAGATCCATGTCCAGGGAAGATCCATCCCTCAATCATATCAACCGCGCTCACTGGGGGTGTTACAGACTCCAGAGGGGCTCCTACAGCCCAAGCGCTATCACAGTCATCAATATAACCGCTGCAACGTGCAACCCGATCCCATAATTGTCACTCATACTCAGGCTCAGCCTCACTCAGTCATCAATCTCTCCAGTCTCACCCACAAGCTCACAATGTCATGAAAACAAACCTGGAACAATGATATGATGAATCAATAAATAACCAAGACTGGGATATGATATAAAAAATGCATGAACATGACTGAGTTCAATAAATAAATGAAAATAGTGAGATGACAGCAGGAAACGATCACTAAGGGTCCCAACAATACCGGCATAAATCCTATACATGATATCTAGCATGATTTACTGCTCAATGACTTTATAACATGATGAGAACATGGATATCAACAGGGTAGAGTCAGTATAATCGGTGCAATGCTACCACCCATGTCACTATTCTCACGTGCACGCCCGTACGTTTGTCAATTGGCATGTGCGTCACCTTAATACCAATCACATAGCATATAATTTCGGTTCGAACCCTCAGAACCAAGTTTGGAAGCGTTACTTACCTCAACCAAACAAATTCCTACTCCGAAATGCCCTTGCCTCTCAATTCAGCCTCTGAACGTCCCGAATCTAGCCACAAGTAATACAACACAATTAATTTTGGCTAAGGGACCAAATCTACAAGAAAAGTATCAAATTATAGCCCAAATTCCAAAATTAGTCCGAACTGGCCACCGTGCCCACGTCTCAAAATCTTAAAAAATTCCCAAAACCTGAAAACCCATTCATTCACGAGTCTAACCATACTAAATTCATCAAAATACGACATCATTTGGTCTCTCAAATCCCTAAAATCCACTCTCCAAAATCCCAAGTTCTAACCCCCAATTTTCACTTTAAAACCCCACTAATTAGGTGAGAAATCAACGGGAAAACACCATAGCTAAGGATAATTAGGCTCAGGGAACTTACCTCAGTGATAACCCTCAAATTTCCTTCAAAAATCTCCTCAAAAGCTCCAAAGTCTTTGTTCAAAATTGTGAAAATGAGGAAAAATTCTCGAAGTCCTCTATTTATACTTTCTGCCCAGTGAAACTGCACTTGCGGTCATTTAACCGCACATGCGGTGCCGCTTTTGCGAAAACTCACTTAAAGTACTGGCCCTGCACCTGCGTCCTAGGTCTCGCAACTGCGGACGCGCACCTGCGCATTTCCCTTCGCTTCTGCGGAACCAGCCAATTTCCTCACTTCCGCATCTGCGCCTCAGCCTCGCATCTGCGGATTCACATATGTGACCCCCTTCTCGCACTTGCGGTTCCAATCCAACTCAGCCTTTCCCGCATCTGCAACCTCCTGAGCGCTTCTGCGGGCTCGCACTTGCGGCTCCCACTCCGCATGTGTGGAAAACACCAGTAGCAGCAGCTTCAGCTGCATTTCTTCAACTCCAAAGCTTCCGTTAACTACCCAGAATCACCCTGAGGCCCTCGGGACCTCGACCAAACATATCAACACATACAATAACATCATACAAACTTAGTCGAACCCTCGAATCACTCAAAACAACATCAAAACACTAAATTACCCTCCGTTTCAAGCCTAAGAATTTCTAAACTTCCAAATTTTGCAACTGACGCCGAAACATATCAAACCACGTCCGAATGACCTCTAATTTTACACACACGTCACAAATGACACCACGAACCTACTCCAACTTCTGAAAATCTATCCCGACCCTGATATCAAATTTTCTAGTGCCGACCAAAATTTTCAAATTTTCAACTTTCGCCAATTCAAGCCTAATTCTTCTACGGACCTCCAAAACACATTTTGAACGCGCCCCTAAGTCCAAAATTTACTAACAGAGCTAACGGAACCATCAAAATTTGAATCCGAGATCGTTTACGCATAAGTGAACATCCGGTTGACTTTTTCCACTTATGCTTCTAATTTAGAGACAAAGTGTCTCAATTAATTAAAAAACTATTCCAGATCCGAACCAACCAACCCGATACAGTATAATGTAGTTGTAAAGCACAAAAGAAGCAGAAAAAGGGGGAAACAGGTTTATAACTCTCGAAACAACCGGGCGGGTCGTTACACCTTTAAAAATAGATTTCACACTATACAAAATAGTCTTTTAATTATTTTTCTAATAATTAGAATTTGATAATCCATTGAAATTTGGTTATTAAATCTTTCCTAATGTGAATTATATACCTAAAAAATAGGACTTTAAGTCAATTAAATTTTACCTTGTAAAAAAGTCAACTCTTTTGAAGCGTTAATTTTTAACTATCCCATCCTTCTTCGAAATCTAAATTGATTCCTCTTTGGTTGCCTTTTGTTTTGCAAACATGTACTTACTACATACTATTATAATTGCAAGAAGACGTTATGCCAAATAATGATCAATAATTTACCCTTTGAAGATAAATTAACACAAAAATGAAGGAAAATATAATTAACATTAGACAAATTATTATTTTAATACTTTAAAATTAACTCGAAGTTTTGACTATTAAATTTATTCTTATTTGAAAAATGTACGAACTCAAACATTAAGGTACTTAAAGTACATCACAAAAAATATCTAACTAAATTTAACTTTAGATAAATTAATATTAATTAAAACTTCAAAGGGTGTTAGAATTTTCATTTTATAAATGTTTGGATAAAATTATTGTTAGATTTAAATTTAAAGCTTGGATGAGATAATATGAATTTGAATCAACAAAAAATAAAGTATTCTCTTTAAGGTTGAGAACAAATAATTAATTATTATATTAATTAACTAATTAGAAATTAAATGTATCCAATTCAATTTATTTTCAAATTTGTTATATAAGTAAATTTATTTTTCAATTCGTGAAAATTCTTAGTCAATATAAATTTATTTTTATAAAAAGAGCATTGAAAATGGACGATATCTTTTTTTTTTTGGTTAATAAAATGAAACTTATATTAATTTAAACAGTGACACTATTTGGAGCTCATTGCTATACATTACAAAAGGAGTAATCTAAAAGGTGATCATTGGAGTGATCACTTTCGAAAATGTGGTCTGGTTGATATCCATGCTCTTGATTCATTAAATATGTGTCTGGTTCATATGCATGCTGCCTGTAGGACAAATTGTATAGGCCAGATATCTTCACATGTCTTGGGTAGGCAGCTCCCTGTTGATCGGCTAAAAATTGTGGTAGCAAAAATGATGGGGGCTGGGTGAAGACTGTTGTTTGGACATGCAAATTTGAAGTGGCACCAGTCTGAGCAAAGGTAAGTGCAACGAAATTTTATGTATGGATAATAGGAGGATTAACCTGCTGATGAAGTAAGTACCTGCATTCCGTTAACATGGATGAGTAATATAAATTGTGATAATGGACTATATCAATAATAAAGCAAAATAGTTACTATGTAGTATTAAAAGACAAATTGGTGAAAATACAAATTTGAATCAATAATGATAAATAACAGTAGACAAAATGCATTCAAAATTGAATTAATTTCTGTTTCTATTCGCATTCATTTGAACACATGATAGCTCCCTATATTTTTTATATATAAAGTTATTTCGGTAACATATTAGCTCAACATTAATCATTTTTAGACTTTGCATCATTACCTTTAGATTTTTTCTATGATATAGGGAAACCTCTTTATTTTCAAATCTCTAAAATAACAAAAGATTTAACTTTTTAATTTGTTTTATTTGAAAAGTATTTTTATGATTTATGTGTTTTCAATATTAGGTAAAAAATAATAATCTTAAAATCACAATAAGGCATCTAAGGTGTCACGACCTAAATCTAAATCATGTCGTGATGACGCCTACCGCAATACAAGGCAAGCCTATTTCCCAAAATATTAATACTAATTTGATTATAAGAATTTAATAAAACATTTTCAATATTTGAATTTCTCAAAAAACAAGCCAACTCTGAATATAAATATAGAAAAATACGGAAACGAGCCCCAAAAATTAGGTGTCACTAAGTCATGAGTGTCTAAATCCATAAACTAATATATGAACTGTATGACTGCCAATATAACCCAAAAAGTGGAATAGAAGATAAAAGGAGTAGCAAGGTCTTGCGGACGCTAGCAGCTACCTTGCATTCTCCAACGATAACCGGCCTGAACTCAACGATTTCCGCGCTCTAACTCACCTGGATCTGCACATAAAGTGCAGGGTGTAGTATGAGTACAACCGACTTAGCAAGTAATAGAAATAACTAAGGAACTGAGTAGTAGTGACGAGCTAAGCAGAGAAATTCAATTATTACTTTTCACGATTAAGAATAAACAGGAGTAAAAGGTAAATTCCATGAATCAACAAATGATACAAGGCAATTAGAAGATAAATGCAGTAACAGAAAAATAAATGAAACCTCACAGCAATGTCACTCAATCCCTCAGCCCTCAATGCATACGCTCAATAGGTACCTGCGCTCACTGGGGGTGTTCAGACTCCGGAGGGGCTCCTACAACCCAAGCGCTAGTCTGCACGGACCATTCACGTGCTGCACGGAAAACTCACGTACTATCATATCATATCTGGATCCGCACGGACAACTCACGTGTTATATGACAACCTGGATCCGCACGGACAACTCACGTGCTATAAAATATCTCACAACAGGCCCTCGGCCTTACTCAGTCATGCACCTCTCTCGCCTCACAGTTTGCAACAAATAAAGGAAAGCAATCTGAATCAAGTATTACAGTGTATCAAAAAGATAATAGAGACTGGGGTAAACATGTATAAGAATTTCTATGACTGAGTATGATAATGTGAGCCTGAATAAACCCTAAGCATGATCTCTAACATGAAGGCAATCAAGTTTAATAGACATGTAAACACATAAACACAGATAATGTGTATTAAGCCTCACAGCCTCACTGGACGGACCAAGTCTCAATCCCTCGCGACGTACACCCACACGCCCGTCAACTAGCGTGGGTATCACCTCCAAAAAGTCACATGATATTAATTCTCCGGGTTTATACCCTCAAAGCTAGAGTTAAAATTGTTACTTACCTTAATAGTGTAGAATCCTACTGCGAGATGCCCTCGCCCCTCGACTCAGTCTCCAAAAGCTCCGAATCTATCCACAACCAGAACTATACTATCAACATACGCTAAAGAAACGAATTCCACAAGAAAAACTACAAAATAGGCCAAAAATGCCAGGTCTCAAAACCCGACAAAAACTGTAAAATTAGAAAGCTCGTTCACTCCCGAGTCTAACCATATGAAATTCATCAAAATCCAATTCCGTTTGGTCCCTCAAATCCTCACCTCAAACTCTCCAAAACTCAAGCCCTAACCCCTTCAAATTCACCCTAAATTCCTACTAATTTCATGACTAAACAGTGGGAAAAACATCATAAACACACGTAATAGAGCCCAAGTAACTTACCTCACTGATAACTCTCGATTCCCTCTTGAAATTCTCTGCCCAAAGCTAAAAAAACCGGCAAAAAATGGTGAAGGATAGGAAAAAATTCGCAAAGTGTGGCTTATATAGTTTCTGCCCAGAAGTCTCACACTTGCGGACCCCGTCTTCACACCGACACAACCGCATCTGCGGTCCTAGGAGCGCACCTGCGGGTTTCACTTATCCGCCCATTTCTGCATTTGTGGCTTATCCCTCGCACCTACAGGCCCGCAGATGCGATAATACGTCCACAACTGTGCTACATGCCCAGTTGGCCAAATTTCGCATTTTGCGATAGTCCTTCCGCATTTGCGACCATTGCACTTGCAGCTCCCCATCCGCAGGTGCAGAGAAACATCAGAACTTCAAACACCAGAAAAACAACATTCCAAACTTCAAAAACCCAATCAGTTAATCACCCGAAACACACCGGAGGCCCTCGAGACCTCAACCCATAATACCAACAAGTCATATACCAATTACGAATTTAGTCGAACCTTTGGAACACCCAAAACATCACAAAAACACCAAATTAAACTCAGAGTCAAGCCTAAGAACTTCTAAACTTCCGAAATTCGCCAACGACGCCGAAATCTACCAAACCACGTCCGAATAACCTCAAATTTTTCACGTACGTTACAAATGAAAGTATGAATCGACTCCAACTTCCGAAATTCCATTCCAACTCTGATACCTAATTTTCCACTATCGACCAAAAATCGCCAAATTTCTAACTTTCGTCAATTCAAGACTAATTCTACCACGGACCTCCAAAATATATTCTGGATACACTCCTAAGTCTAAAATCACCCAACGAAGCTAATCGAACCATAAAAATCCAAATCCAAATTCATTTACTCTTAAGTCAACTTCTGGTTGACTTTTGTAACTTAGCTTTCTAATTAAGAGACTAAGTGTCTCATTAAATCTAACACTATTCCGGAATCGAACCTACCAACCCGATACAACACAACACAGATGAACCACACATAAAAGAAGGAGAAATGGGGGGAAATGTGGCTTTAACTCGTTACATCCTTCCCCTCTTAAACAAACGTTTGTCCTCGAATGAGTCTAGAAAAATACTTGGAGTCTTAAATAGGTGTGGATATCTTCTCCGCATCTCCCGCTCGGTCTCCCAGGTGGCCTCCTCCACGGGCTAGACTCCCCACTGCACCTTCTCTGAAGCTATGTCTTTTCATCTGAACTTCCGGATCTGTCGATCCAAAATATCCACCGACTCCACATCATAAGTCATATCACCCTCCAATTGAACCGTGCTGAAGTCCAAAACATGGGACAGATCGCCAACATACTTCCGAAGCATGGAAACATGAAATACTGGATGTACACTCGACAAGCTGGGTGGAAAAGAAATCTCATAGGCCACCTCCCCAATCCTCCAAAGTACCTCAAACAGACCAATAAATCGAGGGCTCAACTTTCCCTTCTTCCCAAATCTCATAACACCCTTCATAGGTGAAACCTTCAGCAATACCTTCTCCCCAACCATGTAAGATACATCACGAACCTTCCTATCTGCATAGCTCTTCTTCCTAGACTGTGCCATGAGAAGCCGCTCCTAACTCAATTGCATCTTATCTAAAGCATCCTGCACCAAATCTGTACCCAAGAGTCTAGTCTCACCCGGCTCAAACCAACCAACCGGAGACCTACACCTCCTCCCATATAAAGCCCCGTACGGATCCATCTGGATACTCGACTAATAGATGTTGTTATATGCAAACTCCACTAGTGGCAGAAGCTGGTCCCATGAACCCCCAAAGTCAATAACACAAGCGTGCAACATGCCTCCAATATCTGAATAGTGCGCTCAGACTGTCTGTCCGTCTAAGGGTGAAAAGTTGTGCTCAACTCAACTTGAGTACCCAACCCTCGCTGCACGGCCGTCCAAAACTGAGATGTAAACTGCGTACCTCTATATGAAATGAGGGAAATCGGGACACCATGCAAGCGAACAACCTCTCGGATATTAAATCTCAGCTAACCGCTCTGAAGTGTAGGTAGTACCAATAGGAATGAAGTGTGCAGACTTGGTCAGCCAATCCAAAATCACTCGAATAGCATCGAACTTCATCGAAGTCCGTGGAAGTCTAATTATAAAGTCCATGGTTATCCGCTACCATTTCCATTCTAGAATATCTAATCTCTGAAGCAAGCCACCCGGCCTCTGATGCTCATACTTAACGTGCTGAAAGTTGAGACATCGGACCACAAACCCAACAATATCCTTTTTCATCCGCCTCCACCAATAGTGCTATCTCAAATACTGGTACATCTTCGCAGCACCCGAATGGATAAAATACCGTGAGTTGTGGGCCTCTTCAAGAATCAACTCTCGAAGACCATCTACATTAGGCACACATATCCGGCCCTGCATCCTTATCATGCCATCATCACCATTGGTCACATCCCTAGCATCACCTCGCCGGACCCTGTCCTAAAGAACGAGAAAGTGCGGGTCATCATACTGACGCTCCTTGATACGGTCATAAAGAGAATACCTGGAGACTACGCAAGCCAACACCCGACTAGGCTTTGAAATATCCAATTTCACAAGATGGCCCGCTAAGGCCTGAACATCTAGTGCTAAAGGTCTCTCTGCCACCGGAAGATACGCTAAAATCCCCAAACTCTCTGCCCGATGACTCAGAGCATCGGCCACCACATTGGCCTTCCCCGGATGGTATAGAATAGTGATATCATATTCCTTAAGAAGCTAACCATCTCCGCTAACGCAAATTAAGATCCTTTTGCTTAAACAAATGTTGCAAACTCCGGTGATCAGTATATCTCACAATGTACCCCTTACAAATAATGGCGCCAAATCTTTAAGGCGTGAACAATGGCTGCTAAATCAAGATCATGCACCGAATAATTCTTCCCATGGGTCTTCAACTGAAGCGAGATCATAGGCAATCACCCTACCCTCCTAAATCAAAACACAACCAATGCCTACCCTCGAGGCATCACAATACACAGTATAAGAGTCTGAAGTTGATGGCAGAACTAACACTGGAGCTGTGGTCAAAGCAGTCTCGAGCTTCTGAAACTTCTCCTCACACTCGTCCGACCACCTGAACGGAGCACTCTTTTGGGTCAATTTGGTCAAGGGCGAAGCAATAGATGAAAACCCCTCCACAAAGCAACGATAATAACCCGCCAAACCAAGGAAGCTCCTAATCTCTGTAGCTGAGGATGGTCTAGGCCAACTCTGCACCGCCTCTATCTTCTTCGGATCCACCTAAATACCCTCACTGGACACCACGTGCCCCAAAAATGCTACCGAGCAAATCCAAAACTCACACTTGAAAACTTTGCATGAAGCTTCTCCTCCCTTAATCTTTGTAATACAATCCTCAAATTCTGAGCATGCTTCTCCTGGCTACGGGAGTACACCATGATGTCATCAATGAACATAATAACGAAGGAGTCCAAATATGGCAGGAATACATGAACGCTGCTGGGGCATTGGTCAGCCCAAAAGACATCACTAAGAACTCATAATGGCCATAACGGGTCCTGAAAGCTGTCTTAAGAATGTCCGAATCCCGAATCTTCAACTGGTGATACTCGAACCTCAAATCAATCTTGGAGAACACCCTCGCTCCCTGAAGCTGGTAAAATAAATCATTGATACGAGGCAAAGGATACTTGTTCTTGACTGTGACCTTGTTGAACTACAAGTAGTCAATACACATTCTCATGGAACCATCCTTCTTCACAAATAGAATCGGTGCACCCCAAGGTGACACACTAGGCCGAATAAACCCCTTGTGAAGGAGTTTCTGAGGATGTTCTTTCAATTCCTTCAACTCCGCTGGTGCCATACAACATGGAAAGATAGAAATGGGCTGAGTGACCGGCACCAAATCAATATCAAAGTCAATATCCTTATCAGGCAGCATGCTTGGCAGGTTTGTAGGAAACACATTCGAAAAATCACATACCACCGGAACAAAATCAATGGCAGGAGTCTCTGCACTATCCTCTCTCACAAAAGCCAAGTACGAAGACAACCTTTCTCAACCATACGCCGAGCCTTCAAATATGAAATAATTCTACTCGGTACATATTCTATAGAACCACTCCACTCTACTCTCATAAATCCCGGCATCGCTAAGGTCACGGTTTTAGCGTGACAGTCTATAACAACATGACATGGAGACAACCAATCCATGCTCAATATCACATCAAAATCAACCATGCTGAGCAACAACAAATCCACTTGGGTCTCCAGACCCTCAATAGACACCACACATTACCGATACACACAGTCCACAACAATAGTATCACCCATAGGAGTAGATACATGAACAGGTAAAACTAAGGAATCACGGGGCATATCCAAAAATTGAGCAAAGTATGATGAAACATATGAATATGTAGAACCAGGGTCAAATAATACAGAGGCATCTCAGTGAGAGATGAAGACAATACCTGTAATCACAGAATCTGAAGCAATAGTGTCTGGTCTAGATAAGAGGGCATAGAAACGGGCCTGAGAACCCCTGATCTACCTCCTCTTCTCGGGCTACCCCTAGCTGACTGGGCTCCGCTCTTGCTGGCTGGGCGGGTGGTGGAGGAATTGGTGCTGGTGCTATCGGACAAGTACTCTGTTGGGGAGCCCCACCCAATAGCCTAGGGCAATATCTCATAATGTGACCAAAATCTCCACACTCAAAACAACCTCTCCTCTGACGAAATTGCTGCTCCCGATGATCAAAAGAACCACCCGGTGATACCTGAGTGGACGGGGCATGATGAGAACCCTGCACTGGAAGTGCACTGAATGATGGCTGACCCTGATGATGATTGTGAGAACCATGACCAGATAATGTACCCCGGTGAAATGGATGAGCTGACTAGGCATGCCTGAATGGACGGCCTCTATTGTGCTGGAATTAACCCCCATGAGAAGTACCACTGAATCTACCTGGGCCACGAGGCCTCTTGGCTTCCCTCTCAACCCTCTCCTGACCACGAACAATCTCAATCTATCGAGCTATGTCGACAAACTCATGAAAGGTAGCACCAGACACCCTCTCTCAGGGTCATAAGCAACCGTAGCTGAAAAGTGAGACCATCTATGAACCTCATGATCCTCTTCCTGCCCGTGGGAACCAACTAGATAGCATGTCGGGCCAACTCCAAAAATCGCATCTCCTACTGCGTCACAGATATATCACCCTGGCGAAGCTGCTCGAACTGTCTGCGCAGCTCCTCTTTGCGGGACTGAGGCACAAACTTCTCCAAAAATACCACGGAGAACTGCTGCCACGTGAGGGGTGCTGCGCCAGCAGGCCTATGCCTCTCGTAAGTCTCCCACCATCAGAGTGCATCCCCAGAAAGTGTAGTGAATGACACCCCATAAGTATCCAAAATACCAGCTGTGCGGAGTATCCTCTAGCACCTGTCCAAGAAATCCTGGGCATCCTCTCTCTCTGTTCCACTGAAGGGTGGAGGCTGGAGTCTCCCAAGCCTCTCCAACCTACGCTGATCATCCTCCGTCATAGAAGGAACTACATGCTCTTGAATAGCAGTGACCGATTGGGCTGGTGGTACCCCCGGTGTCTGAAGTTCCTGAACAACCTGCTCCGGCGTGCGGGCATCCGGAGTCTGGGTGCCTCCCCTGGTTTGAGAAGTGGCTGCGGTCGTAGTAACTTAGACCGCCTGAGCAAGGTCCGTACACACTGAGAGAATTTGCGCCAGGGCCTCCTGAAGGCCAGGAATCACAATAGGCATAGGTGGTGCCTGATCTAGTCCCATCGGAACATCTACCTACGGACTTGGTCCTGATCGGGGACATATGGGGGACCTGTAGGTGTTGTCCCAACTGCTGCGCTGGTGATGTCTCTGCGTCTACCACGGCCTCGGCCTCTGGCGACCCGAGCTGGTGGCTGTCCCTCCTGACCGGTAGAACGAGTCCTCACCATCTGTGAGAGAATGAAATTAACATATGTTTAGTTACCAGAATAAACAGAACACACGACAAGAATCCAAGAATGTGATCTTTTTCCTAAAGCTTCTGCAGCCTCTCGAAGATAAGTACGGACGTCTCTGTACCGATCCGCAGGACTCTACTAAACTGCTCATGACTCGCGAGACCTATGTAACCTACGCTCTGATACCAACTTGTCACGACCCAAATCTAAACCATGTCGTGATGGCACCTATCGTGATACAAGGCAAGCCTATTTCCCAAAATATTACTACTAATTTGATTATAAGAATTTAATAAAATATTTCCAATATTTGAATTTCTCATAAAACAAGCCAACTCTGAATATAAATATAGAAAAATACGAAAACGAGCCCCAAATATCGGGGTGTCACTAAGTCATGAGCTTCTAAATCCATAAACTAATATATGAACTGTCTGACTGTCAATACAACCCAAAAAAAGTGGAATAGAAGATAAAAGGAGTCACAAGATCATGCGGACGCTAGTAGCTACCTTGCAGTCTCCAACGATAGCCGGCTTGAACTCAATGATTGTCGCGCTCTAACTCACCTAGATCTGCACATAAAGTGCAGGGTGTAGTATGAGTACAACCTACTCAGCAAGTAACAGAAATAAGTAAGGAACTGAGTAGTAGTGACGAGCTAAGCAGAGCAATTCAATTATTACTTTTCACAATTAAGAATAAACAAGAGTAAAAGGTAAATTCCATGAATCAATAAATTCTACAAGGCAATTAGAAGATAAATGCAGTAACAGAAAAATAAATGAAACCTCACAGCAATCTCACTCAATCCCTCTGCCCTCAATGCATACGCTCAATAGGTACCTGCGCTCCTGTGGGTGTTCAGACTCCGGAGGGACTCCTACAGCCCAAGCGCTAATCTGCACGAACCACTCACGTGCTGCACGAAAAACTCACGTGCTATTATATCATATCTGGATCCGCACGGACAATTCACGTGCTATAGTACAATCCGTCCGCACGGACAACTCACGTGCTGTAAAATATCTCACAACAGGCCCTCGACCTTACTCAGTCATGCACCTCTCTAGCCTCACAGTTTGCAACAAATAAATGAAAGCAGTCTGAATCAAGTATTACAGTGTATCAGCAAGATAATAGAGACTGAGGTAAACATGTATAAGAATTTCAATGACTGAGTATGATAATGCGAGCATGAATAAAGCCTAAGCATAATCTCTAACATGAAAGCAGTCAAGTTTAACAGACATGTAAACATATAAACACAAATAATGGCTATTAGGCCTCACATCCTCACGGGACGGACCAAGTCTCAATCCCTCACGGAGTACAGTCACACGCTCGTCACCTAGCGTGGGTATCACCTCCAAACAGTCATATGATATCAATTCTCCGATTTTATACACTCAAAGCCAGAGTTAAAACTCTTACTTACCTTAACAGTGTAGAATCCTACTCCGGGATGCCCTCGCCTCTCGAATCGGTCTCTAGAAGCTCCGATTCTATCCATAACCAGAACGATACTATCAACATAAGCTAAAGAATCGAATTCCACAAGAAAAACTACAAAATAGGCCAAAAATCCAAAATAGGCTAAAACCCGACCCCCGGGCCATGTTTCGAAACCTGAAAAAAATTGCAAAACTAGAAAGCTCGTTCACTCCCGAGTCTAACCATATAAAATTCATCAAAATCCGACTCCGTTTGGTTCCTCAAATCCTCACCTCAAACTCTTCAAAACTCAAGCCATAACCCCTTAAACTTCACCCTAAATTCCTACTAATTTCATGAATAAACAGTGGGAAAAGCATCATAAACACACTTAATAGAGCCCAAGTAACTTACCTCACTGATAACTCTCAATTCCCTCTTGAAATTCTCTGCCCAAAGCTTAAAAATCGGCCAAAAATGGTGAAGAATGGGCAAAACTTCGCGAAGTGTGGCTTATATAGTTTCTGCCCAGAAGTCTCGCACCTGTGCAACCGCACCTGCGGTCCTAAGAGCGCACCTGCAGATTTCACTTATCCGCCCATTTCCGCATCTACGGCTCATCCCTCACACCTGCGGGCCCACATATGCGATAATACCTCCGCACCTGCGCTACATGCCCAGTTGGCCAAATTCCGCATCTGTGATAGTCCTTCCGCATCTGCGACCATCGCACCTGCGGCTCCCCATCCGCAGGTGCGGAAAAACACCAGAATAACAACATTCCAAACTTCAAAAACCCAATCCGTTAATCACCCGATACACACTTGAGGCCCCCGGGACCTTAACCCATAATACCAACAAGTCATATACCAATACAGAAACTTAGTCGAACCTTCGGAACACCCAAAACATCACAAAAACACCAAATTAACCTCAGATTCAAGCCTAAGAACTTCTATACTTCCGAAAGTCGCCAATGACGCCGAAACCTACCAAATCACGTCCGAATGACCTCAAATATTGCACACACGTCACAAATGACACTACGAACCTACTCCAACTTTCAGAATTCCATTCCGACCCCGATACCTAATTTTCCACGGCTGACCAAAAATGCCAAATTTCCAACTTTCGCCAATTCAAGCCTAATTCTACCACGGACCTCCAAAATAAATTGCGGACGCACTTCTAAGTCTAAAATCACCAAACGAAGCTACTCGAACCATAAAAATGTAAATCCGAATTCGTTTACTCATAAGTCAACTTCCGGTTGACTTTTCTAACTTAGCTTTTTAATTAAGAGACTAAGTGTTTCATTTCACTACAACACTACTCCGTAGTCGAACCTACCAGCCCGATACAACACAGCATAGCTGAACCACACATAAAGAAGCAGAAATGGGGGAAACGGGGCTATAACTCTCAAAACGACCGACCGGGGTCGTTACATAAAGACTTTTGTGGAGCGAGGTTTTTTTTTCATTGAGTTAGCTAATTGAGATTAACATTCATTATTTTCAAGAATTTACCATTTTTATATTTTTATTTTTCTACTCAAACACATTATGTGATTTTTTAGAATTGTGTACGCTTGATATAAGTACACGCGCAAAGCGCGTACCCTAAGACTATATATATATATATATATATATAAACATTCCTTCTGACCTCAACTACTTTGAATTATGAATTTGCGTCTATCAAAAGGTTGAAAGTCAATGGAGGAAATAAGATTGAATGATAGTACAAAGTACAAACCTGTAATGGATCGTACGATAGATAGTTGCCGGCTTGAAGTCATAACACCCTTCTAAAAGATTTCTATATAATATAAGCATGTCGAATTAATGCCAAAGCAAGCATTCGAGGCCTAATTAAACATTGCCATTTGCTCCAACAAATAGAAGTCAAACATTTGAATCTTGAAGAGAAGTCAATATACTAATGGCTTTCGAGGTCTCAGCTGTAGCATTCAACTTCATTGCTAGTGTTATGATCATGGTGGTTGCTGTGGCTGCGCATGAAGGTCACCACCATGAACCCACGGCAGCTCCGATGGACCCCGGGAGTGCCATCCTCAGTTCTTTCCCATCAGCAGTGGCTGGGCTCATTGCTTTGGTTTTTTCCTTCCTTGTTATCAGGGAAAGGATTTGAAATTAATAGCTTTGAGTGGTGTGTTACCCTAATTTTCTGTTTGTTCCTGTGCTTGACTTATCGTGTTATCTCCCAGCACCAATGCATCTTTTTCTATTTGATTTTCCCTCTGTTGTCATATCCGGCAGTTCAGTTCTATGTGTTCCTTCACCATTTTGGTGAAATATGTGGATTCAAAATAACAGTGTTTTTAAGTCATTATCTAGTATATATATATTTGCGCGCGTGCGTGTGCGTGTGCGTGTGCGTGTGCGTGTGTATTTATTTATTTATCACCTTATTTGCTATTTTATCTATGAAATTTTCTTTATCGTCTTGCCTTCAATGTTGTTGACCACACTATAAAATATGGAAGAAGATCTTTGCATGTGATTCTTGGAGAGAAAAAAACCTATATTTATTTGTGTTTTCAATTTTTCTGTGTTTGACTAATTTTAGTAAATATATGATTAATGATTACAGATTGGTAAGTTGGAACTTATTTTGGACATTTCCGTAAGATTTCCAAAAATAATTACAGAAGCTAGCCAAAGATACAAAAGATATACGTTGATTAGAATATGTATATGATATATTAATACACAAAAAATATATCGTCAAATCTTATTCATTTGCTTATAAACCAACTCATAAATATAACCCGAATATTTAAAAACCATTCATCTTAATATGTTTTTACAACACTTACATCCTCTTATAGTTCGAGATATTAGGCATACTTTTTGTTTTATACTGGGCAATTGACTTGTTTTCAGATTAAATAATTTCTAAGATAATCCATAATTGTCCTTTTGTGGCCTTAATTAAGGGTGTACAAGAATCGGGTTGGATTGGGTTTTATCAAATCAAATCAAGCTAAGTATATTGGTTTTGATTGGTTCGATTTTGTCGAGTTTTTCGGATTTTTTTATTACATAAATATTATTTCAATCTTACTTTGTTAAAGTTATAGATAAAGTTTTGGTAAGTAAATATATTTTCTAAAAATTTTAAAAATTGACAAACATATGATTTATTAATATATTCTTATATGAAATTTTTTTAGTACCACATGATAATTATTTTGTTATCGTCTAACAAAAAGTTTTCGTTGATGTACGCTTTCAAGATTAACTGAATTTAATAAGTAAACATAAAAATCAATATGATACCTAAATAATGATATGTTCTAATTAATTTATATTATCAAAATACCACTTCAAATTCGAAAAAGTTATAAGAAATCTTGACAAATTAATATGGAAGAACAAAGAGATGATTAACGTATTTCAATAATATTTGATAAAAAAGTGATGCAACCCATTATTAAAGTAAATAAAATGAATGCACTTCATAGTTCTATTAAATATTACATCCCATGAGAGGATCCCAAATATTTTTAGGCATTATTTTTAAGGAAATTCTATAAAAGATCTTAAGTATATATTAAAATTATATATTTATATGTCGGGTTGGTTCAGGTTTTTTTACTCAATACCATACCAAATCAAACCAAACCTGATTGAGTTTTTCAATCGATTTGGTTTGACTTTTTAATTTTGTACGTTTTCGGTTCGGTTTGAACACTCCTAGACTTAATCATTACATGTTAAGTTTTATAACTTCATAATATCTTCTGTTTCATCCCCGTGGGTAGAACATGTGGTTTGCTGAATACTTATATGCTTGGAACTTTTGTCTAGGGGTGTACATGGACCGACTTGATTCGGTTTTTATCAAATCAAACTAAACCAACTATATCGGATTGGATTGGTTCGATTTTGGAGGATTTTTTGGATTTTTCGTTACTTAAATATTATCATAATATTACTTTGTTAAATTTTTTATAAGCAAATATATTTAGTAAAAGTTTAAAAAGTTTACAAACATATAATCTATTAAATATTCTTATAGGTGAATTTACTTAGTAACACATGATAGTTAGTTTTTAGTCGTCTGACAATAATTTTTGTTGATATACACATTTAAGGTTAAGCGAATTTAGTAATTAAATATAAAAATCAATGTGATACCTAAACAATAATAACCACTTTAAATTCGAAAAAGATATTAGAATTTAATAGATCTTCAGATATGAATATGGAAGAACAAAGAGATTGAAGTATTTTAGTAATACTTGATAAGAAAGTGATCATACAACCATTGTTTAAGGTTAATAAATATGGACCACTTCATATTTTATTAAATATTATATCTCATAAGAGAATCCTAAATATTTCTAGATATTTTTTAAAGAAAATTCTATATAACTAAAAGTATATATAAAATTATATTTATATGTCGGTTTGGTTCGGATTTTTTTTGCTCAATATCAAATCAAATCAAATCATACCTAGTGGACTTTTTTAATCAGTTTGGTTTGAATTTTCGGTTTGGTGCGATTTTCCTGTTCAGTTTGTATACCCCTACTTTTATCCGTAAGGCACACTTTTCCTAACACTTTTTTTAATTAAAAAAAAAGGTCTAGATATGCCCTTCTATTATTAGAAATTAGTTTTAGATAGCTCTCGTGATACTATTCGAAGGTTTTTGCCTCGCCATTACCCTTTAGAATATAAAAACCCCTCCATCTAGCCTTACCCTTGAGCTACACATGCTCATAATAAGTTCTGGTTGTATCAAAAATCACAAAAGAAGATAGTGCTAATAAAATTAGAGAGAAGTATTTGAAATTTTCTCAAATACCCTCTCTCTTACTTTTAGTTGTTTACTATATTAAAAATATATTTTCACTTTTACTTGTCCATTTTAGCAATCAAAATAAATAATTTTTTATTTATTTTACCCTTATCATTAATTACTCCTTCCCAAAATTATTTCTCAAAACTTTTTGAATGTTATCATTATTACGAGATAAACTGTAAAATGCCATTTTTATTTATTTTTCATTAAAGGGAGTTTAAAATCAAAAGTTAACAATTAAAAGTGAACGGAGGAAGTAATAATTAAGATGATTATCAAAACTTATAAGCATAATATTATGTATCACTACTAAGGGTGTTAAACGGGTCAGGCCAACCCACTAACGACCTGGTTTAGCACAGGCTGGCCTGATCCTGTAAG
This sequence comes from Nicotiana paniculata, assembly GCA_005239505.1. Taxonomy (NCBI): domain Eukaryota; kingdom Viridiplantae; phylum Streptophyta; class Magnoliopsida; order Solanales; family Solanaceae; genus Nicotiana; species Nicotiana paniculata. The sequence continues at coordinate 26,463 of ML346426.1, forward strand.
GGGTGGGACAAATTGGCTAGGGTAGGGGGTTGTGTCGGACGTGGTCGGGCCATTTTTGGCTACCGGTGCACCGAAACCCGGCTAGCCTGATAACCTGTTTACGAGTTTTTACCGGGTTCCAGCCCGGTAACCGTTGGGGAATTTTTATTTTTATTTTTTAGTTTTTGACGGTTGCCAACGGTCAAATTCAAAAATGACCGTTGGGAAACAGTCATTTCTTTTTGTAGATTTAGCCACTTCGGCCTACCCCTCAATAAGAATATGAAATGAAAGCCTTTGAAGTTTGATCCTTATATATTGGTCTTATTAATTAATTTTATGCAGCCACTTAATTTGAATAGTCAAATTTTAAAATTCAAATTTCAGATTTAAAACTTTAAAGTTTAAAAGATTAATTTTATTTCTTGAAATACTTATTTTATTATTTAAAAATTTGCAAAATTTAAAGTATCAATTACATTGACAAAAAATCTTATTTACTTGAAAAACGACACAGTTGAATTTATAGCGTCATATAACAAGCGAATTGATTTGATCTTAAAAATAATAAATGAATTAAATAAAATTTGAAACTTAGCGTTGGAATCGAGATAAAATAGCAGATAACTTGATTCCGGGAGCAAGACTTTAGAAGACAGCAATAGGAATAATGTTAGACAGAAAATAAAGTAGTATTTAGCTTGGAATAATGTGTAGCATAAGTTATTAAGATATTTTTGTGTGTTACAATGATTTTGAATCCATTATTTATAGCTATACCTAGGGAATAAGGTCATAGGATAAAACCCTTATTAAATGACAATAACGAGAGCCACTAATAATATGTAACAGCAGGTGATGATGCAAAAATTATCTGTAACGACTGTATATTTAATACTAAGGAATATTCTTCATTGAATGTCATCTGGTGACAAGTATTTGTTTCCTCCCATTGACAATGTTCTCTTTGGGATTTACCAGTTCCAACCGAAGTTGTTTTCCTCGGTCTTGATTTTCGCTCGCTTCATCTTCCGTCTGCCCCCGTGGTTCCATGTAACGACCTGACCGATCGTTTTGAGCATTTTGAACTTTGCTCGGTAGTTTGAGGGCATGAGTAGCTCCATATGATGTATTATCACTTGTGTGAATCGTCACTTTTGGTTTTCATGAGTAGCTTCGCGAACATTGGTCCGCGTTCGCATAGGTAGCTACAGATTGAGCATCACGTTCACGCCAGTGTGCACGTGTTCATGTAGGGTTGAGCTGGTAGCTAGAGCTGGAGGCCTTTCTTCATCCCGTTCGCGTAGATAGAATCGCGTTCACGTAGTTCTGTCTCCTGTGTGTATCGTTTTCACGAGGCTTGTGCCGCGAATGCATAGAGGATTTTGGGGGAATTATTTTTGGTCATCGCAAATGCGATGCTTTTCCCGCGTTAGAGGATGCCCGGACAGAAGTATAAAGTACTCCTTTTCAGAGGTTTCAGCCATTTTTGCATTTTTGGAGCTATGGAGCTCGGATAGAGACGATTCTTGAAGAAATTTTTGCCATGTGGACTCAGGTAAGTGTTCTCTACTCATTTTGGATTTTATATCATGAATCTATCTTCGTTTTCAGAATTTGATTGAGGGTTCCAAAAGAGGAAATTTGGGGTTTTAGCCTAAAGTTTCATAAAGCGAATTCTTGAGTTTTGAACATCGAATTGGAGTCGGATTTGAGGGAAACTAGTATGGTTGGACTCGTAATTGAATGGGTTGTTGGATTTTATGAGTTTCGTCGGGTTCCCAGGTGCGGGCCTGAGTTTGATTTTTGGGATTTTGATTAAAGGTTCGATCTTTATCAATTGCGTTTGTTTCCTTTGGCATTATTTGATGTATTTGAGTTGCTTTTGGCTAGTTTTGAACCGTTCATAGGTCAGTACGCGCGAGATGACATTTTTGGAGCATCGCTCTACTTGCTCGGTATTGGAATTTGGCTTATTCGAGGTAACTAATACTTCTAAATTTGGTGCTGAGGGTATGAACCCCCGAATTACGTGTTACGTGTTTGGTGTTGAGGTGACACACATGCTAGGTGACGGGCGTGTGGACGTGCACCGTGTGAATTGTGACTGTTATTTTTGTGGTACTGTATAGTTACCTGACCTTATCTGTAACCATGAAATCTCTACGTACTAGAGATATTGAGTTGTGATCCATGTTAGAAACCATGTCTAGGCTACACGCTTATTCTGTTAGGAGCCATTGAGGTCGTTACTGCTATTGAGTTGTTTGCTTACATTGCAATTTCATATTCAGTCATGTTCATTCATTTCATATTATATCTTAGTCTCGGTTGCTACATATTGACACATCATATCATTATTTTTATGCTAGTTTCGTGGCATTGTAAGCCCGAGAGACTGGAGAGATTGATGACTAAGTGAGGCCGATGGCCTGATTGTGAGAGATTAATACTATGGCGCATGAGTTGTCCATGCAACACATGAGTTGTCCGTGTGGATCCAGATATTGATACTATATCATGTGAGTTGTCTGTGTAGAACGTGAGTTGTTCGTGCGGATCCAGATATTGATACTATAGCACGTGAGTTGTTCGTGAATATCCAGATATAGATATTACAACACGTGAGTTGTCCGTGCAGCATGTGATTTGTCTGTGCGGATTATAGCTTTGGGGCTATAAGAGCCCCTCCGGAGTCTGTACACCCTAGTGAGCGCAGTTGCTAGCAGTTATTATGTTTGGGATAGATCTGCCCTGATCAGTGCTGAGTGACTGAGTGTGTCGAGTAATTGAGCGTGATGAGTAGAAAGTATGAGACAGTGAGATTGAGTACTCTAAGAGTGTGTGTACATGAGTTCATCAATGATATGAATGAATTTGACATGCGTACTTGAGATACATGCATAGATATGTATTTCCTTCTGCTACCTGGTTTCAGGTGACATTCATGATTTCACCTGTATATTGACATGTAGGAATATAAATGTTTTTTCCTCATACTATCTGAAAATGAATCATCTTATGTATTGTTGAAAGGTTTTGGGAAATAATACAGTTTTCAAACTTACTAATATTTTCGTCGATTTTGGTAAAAAAGTTGGATTTTCACTGATATACTTGAAAAGTGGAACTATTTTCGGGAAAACTATGAAAACACTGAGCACTTTATATCTGAGATACTTCTTTTATTGTTGTTTTACGTTGTTATGAACTGTTGATGGCTTTTGGTGTTGGACCCGACCTTTGTCCCAACTCATCACTACTTTCAAATTAAGGTTGGGTTTATTACTTATTGAGTACATGGGGTCGGTTGTACTCATACTACACTTTTGCACCTTGCGTGTAGATGTTGGCTGCTGATGTTGCTGAGAACGAAGGGAGCTGGATTTGAAGATGTACCTGCGTTTCGGTTGTAGTGCCTCTTGTTCATGGTAGCCTTATGTACATTTCGAACAGATGATGTATTTATTTCATACCAGCTTTGTAGATTCTAATCTTAGAAGCTCATGATTTGTACTACCAGTCCTTGGAAAATGTATAAGATTAAAATGTTCTCTTTTAATTAATTATCTTATTAATATATTGGAATTGAATAGTTATTAGTTGGCTTACCTAGCGAGTTGGGTTAGGTACCATCACGCTAGTTGGATTTGGGGTCGTGACTTCCACGTGTCACTTTGTCATTCAAGCATTTAATATGATCCAATTTTACCCTATGCAGATAGTCTCCCTGCTTTCCGGTGTCACGAGGAAGTTGGTGAAGATTCCTTTCTTGGCGGCAAATTTTCTAAACCTTTCTGAAAAGTTTCTGACGCTTGACAAGACGCACATCTCTTCGCATTCAATACATCGGACACGTGTTACTCCAGGATTTAGCAATATTTTTGCCGGTTCTTGAGGTAATCATGGCCACAATTTTTGCCGCATATTCCTTTACTTAACGCCTCCTTTTCCTTCTTCCACTTCTACCAATTTCATAAACTCTTTCAACTACTTTGTATTCAACTTCTTTCTACTTTCATCTTTCTTTTATCTTCTTAAAAAAAAACCGTATCACCTTCTGCAGATTATGGATTTTAAAACTAATTTCTCCAAGAACTCGGTCTTCTCTTGTAACGATCCGACTGATCGTTTTGAGCATTTGCATTCCGTTCAGGTATTTGAAGTCTTGAGTAGCTTTATATGATGTATTATGAAGTGTGTGAATCGTTGGCATTGGTTTCAAGTGTTTACGAAATTAGTTTGGAATAATGAATTTCATAGTTGAAGCTTTATGTTGGAAGAGTTGACCAAGTTTGACTTTTTAGTCTTTGACCTCGGATCGGATTTTTGATGTTTCCGTTAGGTCCGGATGGTAATTTTTGAACTCAGGTCTATGCCCGGATTAGCGTTTGGATAATTCTAGAAGGTTTCGATACTAATTGGCGAAAGTTAAAAATTTGAAGGTTTTGAAATGTTCATAGATTTGACCGAGGTTTGACTTTATTGATATCGGGGTTGAATTTCGATCTCGGAAGTTATAGTAGGTTCATTATGTCATTTATGACTTGTGTGCCAAATTTGATTTTTGAAAGTTCATTAACTTCGTTAAGTCGATTTGAGGTGCGATTTGTTATTTGATGTTGTTAAGTGAGATTTGAAACATTGAGTAGGTCAGCATTATGATTTGGAACTTGCCTGCAAAATTCGGTGTCGTTCGCAGTTGGTTTGATAGCATTCAGACGCTTGGTTGTAATTCTAGAAGTTCTTGAGTTCTCCCTTCAAATTTCATGCGTGTTGATGTCTGAGCAAGTTCGCATGATGTTTCTAAACTTGTGTGGATGCTTGGAGTGGAGACCCGTGGGCTCGGGTGAGTTTTGGGGTGTGTTTGGACCATTTTAGGTGCTGAAGGTATGAAACCCCAAATTACGTGTTATGTAGTTGATGTCGAGGTGACACACATGCTAGGTGACGGGCGTGTGGGCGTGCACCGTGTGAATTGTGATTTAATCGATTCCATGGAACTGTGGAGCTATCTTATCTGAGTATTTTACTAAACTCTATATGTTAGAGCACTTTAGCTTTAATTTATGCTAGAAATCATGTCTAGGCTATATGCTTATCTTGTTGGGGCCCACTGATGTCATTTATGTTGTTGCGTTATTTGTTTACATTGCATTTACGTACTCAGTCATACGCATTCCTTTGCATATCATATCTCAGTTTCTGATACCATTTATTGATAAATCACATCATGTTTTTGAGCTGATTTTTCATGACATTGTGATCCCGAGAGACTGGAGAGATTGATGACTAAGTGAAGTCGAAGGCCTGATTGTGAGGATATTGATACTATAGCACGTGTGTTGTCCGTGCAGATCCAAATACTGATAACATAACACGTGAGTTGTCCGTGCGAATCCAGATATTGATACTATGGCACGTGAGTTGTCTGTGCGGATCAGGATTTATTGATTCATGCCAGGATTTGGCTTATTATAGCGCTTGGGCTGGATCGGCCCCTCTGGAGTCTGCACATCCACAATGGGTGCAGTTGCTAGTAGTTATTATGTTTGAGATCAATCTGCCCTATACAGTACTGAGTGACTGAGTATGTCGAGTGATTGAGCATGATGAGTGGAAAGTGTAAGACAGTGAGATTGAGTACTCTGAGAGTGTGAGTACATAAGTTCATCACTGAGATGCATTGACATGCGTACTTGAGATACATGCATTGAGATGCATTTCCTTAGGCTACCCGGTTTTGGTGACATTCATAATTTCACCTGGATATTGACATGTAAGCATAGATATATATTTTCCTTATGCTATATGAAAATGAAACATCTTATTTATTGTTGAAAGGTTTTTGGAAAAAATCACATTTTACAAACTTACTCATATATTTTTGGTGTTTCGGCGAAAGATTTGGAATTCATCGTTATACTTGAAATGCATGCCTATTTTTCTTAACTCTGAACGAGTTGAGCATCTTATCTCCGAGTTATTTTCTTGTACCACTTTTATTACATTGTTATGAGTTGTGGCTGTTTATTGGAGTTGGACCCCGACCCTTATCGTGCGACATTGATTCAACTTGAAATGTAACTCTTTGAATTCCTTCCATGCACTCGTATGCCCATATGAGTGTTCGATATCAGCTGTGCATCGACGGGGTAATTCCATGGATGAGGTGCGAGATGTGATTTCTGTGTGCTGATGATGGGTCCATATGGAGAACTTGAGGCTAGGTTGTGACTGTAGCTTGAGCACACGGATTTCAGTTGTGAGAGTATATGCTTTTGTACTTATATGTCCGGTACTGTCCCTATGAGTGGAATTTATGGCTCAGTGAGTGGTTGGATGGCTATATGATGAAATATGATGTGATTGTGGGATGTGTTCAGATGGTTTGAATGTGATGAGAATAGTTTGCTTGATATTTAAAAAGGACTATTGGTTGCTTGATTCCTGTCTTGATATGACGTATAGTCTCGAGTTATGAGTGTGTTGACGGATTTTCATGTTGTTTAATTGAGGAACAAAGTAGATTTTCAAGTCTTGTTGATGAGTTCAGACTCAGGAAAATTAAGTGATTGTTTAGTAGCTGTGGCTGTGAAAGAGGATAGAGAGAAGTCAATTTGAGGCTAACCAGGTGGGTTATTGATAACTTGGCTTTTTGCCTCGTTTTCCGTGCCCTTATACATGAATTTTGGATACAATTTTACAAAAAATTGCCCCGAAATCTTACACGTTGTGCTTATTGCAGGATTGAACCAGAAATGAATGCATTCAGTCTTAAATATGCTCAAAATAGGAGTGAATGCGGCACAAGGATCAAGCCTAACAAGGTTGCTCAAGACAACAAGGCCACCGCGGCCGCGGTCGTGGTTTTGCGGACCGCGGTGCCTTTCCAGTGAGCTCAAAAATTAAGTCCATCATCCACCGCGACCGCGGTCGTTGTTTCGCGGACCGCGGTGCCTTTCCAGTGAGCTAAAAAATAAGACCATCATCCACCGCGGCCGCGGTCGAAGTTTCGCGGACCGCGGTAGAGTTCCAGTGAGATCCAGAAAATTGCAAGTCCCCACCGCGACCGAGGTCAAAGTTTCGCGGACCGCGGTGGCAATCCAGTGAGGTCCCAATGTTTTCGCGGACCGCGGTTGTGTTTTCGCGGTCCGCGGTGGTCCAGCAAGGGTATTTTTGTCCGAAAATTTGGTAGACTATAAATAGACTATTTTGTAATTTCTTTAGAGATCTGGAACATATCAGCTGTTTTTCAGAGTAGAGAGCTCGTGAATATTTTAGGGTTTTTATTTCTTTAGCTTTATTCTTGCATTTTTAACATTGAAAACTTCAATTCCATTATTAGGAATCAATTAAATAGGTTATTCTTCTTCTCTATCATTGTTCTCATCTTTGATTATGAGTAGCTAGACCCATTAGCTAGGGTTGTGGCTCAACCCTAGTATGGGTATGTAATGGGGTTTTGAGATTAAGGTTGGAAAATTAATGGGTGTTGGCGATTTGGGCTATTTCAAGGTTTTTATTGCTATAATTAGTGGTTGAAAACACTAATTAACCTTTTCATGACGTGAGTCTTTCTTGAGAAAGAAGACTTGAGTCTAGAAATTAGCCTAATAGGAAATTAGGGCATTATCAAGAGATTGGTAGTCCCAATCAAAGGGGGTTAAGCCCAGAAATGGTAAAATCCTACTTGAGCCCTAGTTAACGGGTTAAACCTCGAGAGAGTAACACCCTACCTAAGCCTATATTTCTTGATTATTGGGCACCCAATTGGACTCAAGAGAGGCAATTAGGGTATAATCACTCAAACTATCGAGAAGTATAGAGTGGGCACCTTCGTACTTTGGTTATAGCTATATCCCTAGCAAATTCCATGACCTTAGAATTGAATCCCTTTGTGTATCCACCTAGGCAACTAACACGACCCTAGTGCCTTTATCAATATTAGAAAACAAAAACAAAAACAAAACAAAGTTAGTCATTAATTAGCTTACAAACAATAGAATACACTTAGCATAGTTCAACACCAACCAATTCTTAGAAGTGTAATTAGAAACACTCGAACCTTCTAAATCACTTATACACTCACTCCCATCTCCCTATGGATTCGATCCCGACCATTCGGGTAAAAGCTACACGACCCTTACTTTCATACTTATATAGTAGTGTGGGTGAGGCGCTGTCACTTTTTGGCGCCGTTGCCAGGGATCGAACCCGGGTCACCCACGTGACAGGCGGGAATACTCACCACTGTAAGCTAACACACGACTGGGCTCAGAAACATCCAGCCTCACGAACTGATTGGCTAAAGCCTGAACATCAAAAGCAAGCGGTCTCTGACTAATCGGAATAAAAGCAAGCATGCCCATACTAGCTGACTTTCTACTCAAAGCATCGGCCACCACATTGGCCTTTCCCGGGTGATATAAGATAGTGATATCATAATCTTTCAACAACTCCAACCACCTTCTCTGCATCAAATTCAACTCCTTTTACTTGAACAAGTACTGAAGACTCTTATGATCCGTGAACACCTCACACGCCACGCCATACAAATAGTGCCTCCAAATCTTCAATGCGTGAACAATGGCTGCCAACTCCAAATCATGCACTGGATAGTTCTTCTCATGAATATTCAAATGCCTCGAAGCATAAGCGATGACCTTGCCATCCTGCATTAACACTGCACCAAGCCCAATACAGTAAGCATCGCAATAGACTGTATAAGGCCCTGAACCTGTGGGAAAAACCAATACCGGTTCCATAGTCAGAGCTGTCTTGAGCCTCTGAAAGCTTGCCTCACACTCGTCCGACCATCTGAACTGGGCACCCTTCTGGGTCAACCTGGTCATCGGGGCTGCAATAGATGAGAACCCCTCCACGAACTGACGATAGTAGCCTGCCAATCCCAAGAAACTCCGAATATCTGACTTTAACGGTGTGACTATATTTGTGACAAGAAGCGTAGTGTGTTTTTCCTTCCTTCTATTTTTAACTCCCTTGTTTTGTGTACTGAGGTACTATGGCCGATACGCTAGGAAATGTGTTTCCGGGGGAGGAGGTTTATGACAATCAAGAAGATGAAATCAATCAAATTCCTCCACAAAGAAGAGGATGACAGGCCAATATTCAGGATGATATTCCAAACCCTCCCCCACCTCCAGCTCCTAGAGCTACTCCTCGGGTCCTTCCAAACGAGGGGTATGCTAGTGCAATAGTCCCGCCAAGGATTCGATCGGGGAACTTCCAAATCACAAATGTTATTCTCACTTTCCTAGAGCAAAAAGGATACTTCACTAGAGCCGCCCACCAAAATTCCTATAAGCATCTCAAAGGCTTTGTTGATACATGTTGGGGGAGTAAGCAAACTAATGTGTCTGAGGACGCATTAAGGCTACGGTTGTTCCCATTATCACTTAGGGGAAAAACATTGGATTGGCTTGAGCGTCTCCCTTACCATTCTGTATCCACTTGGGACGAGCTTACAAATAAATTTATTGCAAAGTTTTTCTCCCCAAGCCACATGGCAGCCATGCGAGATGAGATTTTGGCATTCAAACAAGAGCCAAACGAGCCCCTACATGAAATATGGGAACGCTATAGAACAATGGTCAAGGAATGTACTAACAATGACATGACTGAGGCTATGATACAACAAATATTCTACCGGGGAATCAACACGGTAAATCAATGTGTGGTCAACCAATTGGCCGGTGGTAATTTTATGAAGTTGACATACCCGGAGGCATGTGAGATTCTTGATGAAATGGCCGACACATCTTCGGCTTGGCAAAGTAGAGCAAATGTGCCTCAAGGGGAAACCGGTGTGAATAGTCTCCACAAGGAACTCCAAGAACAAGGGCAAGCAATTGCCGAGCTTACAACAACCATGAACCAACTTGCTAAAGCCCAACTCCAACATTTGCAAGGGCCTAAGCAAGTAAATGCTGTGGAAGGAGTTCATATGCAAGGAAACCAAAGGAGACCTCGGGGGAATGTTAGGCAAAACCATGGTGATCAAGGTGATCAAGGGCCAAGTGGTCATGAACAAGATGAAAGTTACAATGACCAAGATGAGGATGTTATGTATGCAAACAACTACCAAGGGCAAGGTAATACACAAAACTCGGGGAACCACAATGAAGGGAATTGGAATAGAAGAAATAACAACAACAATTGGGGAGGTGAAGGTAATAGGGGGTCGGGTTTTCAAAGGCCCCCGATGTACCAACAACCAAGCAACCCTCCTCCATATCAATCTCATGGGAAAAGTTCTTCAAGATCAGAAATGGGTCGTATGGAAAACATGTTGAAACGTATGATGGAGAGGAATGCAGAATCCGATGCCCAAATATCCTCTCACACTACTTCCATCCGAAATATTGAAGTACAAATGGGCCAGAATTCACAAGCCTTAAACACACGCCTGAAGGGTGCACTACCAAGTGATACGGTAGTGAACCCCAAGGGTGGGAACAACAACAACACCGGTCATGCTATGGCGGTAACCACTCAGAGTGGAAAAGGTGTGGAGGCAAGTACTTAGGGGCAAAAGAAGGTTGTTGATGATGATGAAGTTGTACCCCAAGATGAGCTACCAACTGATGTGGAGCAAACATTGGATGAGCCAAGTGAAGGTGAGGTAGGAATTGACATTCATGACAATGGGGAGGATTTGGATAGAAATGTGAACCCGTCTAGGGAACAAATAATTGACATGCCGGAGTCGGTGGCCCCAAAGACACCATTTACTAGGCCATCTCCCCGCTATCCTCAGAGATTGGCAAAACAGAAGCAAGAGACCCAGTTTAAAAAGTTCTTTGATATTATGAAGAGTCTTACCATAAATGTTCCTTTGGTTGAGGCCTTGGAGCAAATTCCAGGCTACGCTAAGTTCATGAAGGACTTGGTGACAAAAAAATGATCCATGGAATGTGAGACCATTAAGATGACTCACCAAGTGAGTGCTATTGTTCACTCCATGGAACCAAAACTTGAAGGTCCGGGTGCCTTCTCTATTCCTTGCACAATTGGGAGTGCAGACTTTGCAAAAGCCCTATGTGATCTTGGGGCAAGCATAAATTTGATTCCATATTCCGTGTTCAATAACTTCGGGATCGGAAAACCTAGGGAGACCTCTATGCATTTGCAAATGGCGACCGATCAATGATGAGCCCCCTAGGTATTATTGATGATGTCTTAGTGAGAGTGGACAAGTTCATATTGCTAGCATATTTTGTTATCCTCGACTGCGAGGTTGATTTTGAGGTCCCTATTATCTCAGGGAGGCCTTTCCTTATCACCGGGAAGGCCTTGGTTAATGTTGAAGCCGGGTAACTTACAGTTAGAGTTGGTGATGAAAAAGTGGTTTTCCACGTGTGCAAATCTATGAAGCATCCCAATAGCACTGAAGTGTGCTCTTTTATGGACCTCATGTCCGAGGTTATTACTGATGATGCAAGTGTTATGATCCATGTTGATGATCCTGTAGAGTTGGCCTTGTTGAATCACGAGCACTCAGTGGTGGATGGTGTGCATGAGAGCACCCATGCCCTTCAAGGCATGTGGTCTTATTCCTATGCTCCCAGAAAATTGTCATTGGACTTGGAGAACTGGAAGACCCCACCAACAAAGCCATCCATTGAAGAACCTCCGAATATGGAGTTGAAGCCACTTCCTTCCCACCTCAGGTATGAATACCTTGGTCCCTCTTGTACTTTACCAGTTATTATTTCCTCTTGCCGAACCTAATTGCAGGTTGACTCAACTTAAAAAGTGCTAAGGAGGAGGAAGAAAGTAATCAGTTGGACCTTGGCTGATATTCGGGGTATTAGCCCCGCCTTTTGTATGCACACGATTATACTAGAGGATGGATCCAAACCCTCTGTTGAACATCAAAGAAGACTCAACGAAGCTATGCAAGATGTGGTGAAAAAGGAGATCATAAAATGGCTTGATGCGGGTGTGGTCTATCAAATTTCGGATAGTGCTTGGACTTCTCCGGTCCATGACGTTCCGAAAAAGGGTGGAATGACAGTGATAAAAAATGATAAGAATGAGCTCATTCCTACAAGAACGGTTACCGGATGGCGGGTGTGCATGGACTACCGCAAGCTCAACATGGTGACCCGCAAAGACCATTTTCCTTTACCATTATTGGATCAAATGTTGGATAGGCTTGCAGGTCGAGCCTATTATTGCTTCCTTGAAGGATATTCTGGATATAATCAAATTTTGATAGCCCCGGAGGATCAAAAGAAGACCACCTTCACTTGCCCATATGGCACTTTTGCCTTTGCTCGAATGCCATTCAGACTTTGTAATGCCCCAGCTACTTTCCAAAGATGTATGATGGCAATCTTCACTGAAATGGTGGAGGATTTTCTAGAAGTATGTATGGACGACTTTAGTGTCGTCGGGGATTCTTTCGACGAATGCTTGAGTCATCTTGATAGAGTCCTTGCTTGATGTGAAGAAACAAATTTGGTCTTTAATTGGGAAAAATGCCACTTTATGGTGGAGGAAGGAATTGTTGGGCCATAAGATTTCAAAGAATGGCATTGAGGTTGATAAGGCAAAGATCGAGGTTACTTCAAAATTTCCACCACCTATTTCAGTGTGAGGAGCTAAGAGCTTTCTTGGCCATGCCGGTTTTTACCGGCGGTTTATCAAAGATTTCTCTAAGGTGGTGATTCCATTATGCAAGCTGTTAGAGAAGGATGCCAAATTCAATTTTGATGAGCAGTGTATGCAAGCTTTTGAACTCTTAAAACACAAGCTCACTACCACTCCCATCATCACGATACAAGATTGGAGTGCCCCATTTGAGCTTATGTGTGATGCAAGTGATGTTGCTGTGGGTGCTGTGCTTGGGCAAAGGGTGAACAAAGTGTTTCATCCAATCTACTATACCAGCAAGACAATGAATTCTTCTCAAATGAACTACACAGTCACGGAGAAGGAGCTTCTAGCTATAGTCTTTGCCATGGAAAAATTTCGAGCTTATTTGATTGGTGCCAAAGTCATAGTTCACACTGACCATGCAGCACTCCAGTACCTCATGACCAAAAAGGATTCCAAGGCAAGACTTATGAGATGGGTTTTGTTGTTACAAGAGTTTGATTTTGAGACAGTGGACCGAAGAGGGAGTGAGAATCAAGTTGCCGATCATTTGTCCCGCTTGGAGGAGCAAGGACGTCCTTGTGACGGACTTGAGATCAATGATAGTTTCCAGATGAACAACTCCTTTCAATGTCCATGAGCTAAATGCCATGGTTTGCGGATATTTCTAATTTCCTAATCACCAGAGTTGTCCCTTGTGAGCTCTCTTCTAACCAAAGGAAGAAGCTTCGAAGGGATAGCTTGGATTTCTATTACGATGAGCCTTATTTATTATCCGGCGATGTGTACCGGAGGAAGAGCAACTAGCCATCCTTGAGTCTTGACACTCCTCGCCGTATGGTGGTCATCACGGAGGGGTGAGAACTGCTTCCAAACTGCTTAGTTGTGGTTTCTTTTGGCCCACTTTGTATAAGGATGCTAGTACCCTAGTGAAGAGGTGTGATGAATGCCAAAGATCCGGGGGAATTTCCAAAAAGGATGAGATTCCCTTAAACTCAATTCTCGAGGTAGATATCTTTGATGTTTGGGGCATTGACTTCATGGGGCCATTCGTGAGTTCATGTGGGAACACGTACATCTTGGTCGCGGTTGATTATGCGTAAAAATGGGTGGAGGCCATAGCCTTACCAAACAATGAGGCGCGCGGAGTGTAATAGCCTTTCTCAAGAAGAATATCTTTATTAGGTTTGGCATTCAACGAGCCATCATCAGTGACAGAGGGGTCACATTTTTGAAACATAGCCTTTGACTCCTTGCTCCCCGTACCACCCTCAATCTAGTGGCCAAGTTGAAGTGTCTAACAGAGAGATCAAGAGTATATTATCCAAAACGGTCAATGCCAATAGGACCGACTGGGCTAAGAAATTAGATGATGCTCTTTAGGCTTACCGGACCGCCTACAAGACCCCAATTAGGATGTCCCCGTATCGCTTGATCTTTGGAAAAGCATGCCACCTTCCGGTGGAATTGGAGCACAAAGCTATGTGGGACTTGAAAAAGTTGAACGTAGAATGGGATGTAGCTGCAAATCTTAGAGTGAAGCAATTGAATGAGTTGGATGAGTTTAGATTCCATGCGTACTCCAGTTCGTCCTTGTATAAGGAAAAAATGAAGTACATACATAACACATATTCTCTAGGTAAAGAGTTCAAAGTTGGTGACTTGGTCTTATTGTTCAATTCTCGGTTGAAGTTATTTCCTGGGAAGCTAAAGTCAAAGTGGAGTGGGCCTTTTGAAGTGGTATTTGTTACTCCATTTGGGGCTCTTGACCTCAAGAACAAAAGTGGTGAAGTCTTCAGAGTGAATGGTAACCGGGTAAAACACTATCTTGGAAAAGTTGATGACAACCACGTGGTGGCAATTATTCATCTCCAATGATCCCGGTAAAATGTGTCGTGCCGCGACGTTAAATCAGGCGCTTCTTGGGAGGCAATCTTTACTTTCATTTTCTTTGTTTTTCTTGGTAAAATAGGTTTCACTTTTACAACTGATTTTTGGATGTGTAGGATGATTTTGACACAGGAATTTGGCTGAGTATAGAAACAGAAGCTCACTGAAAATTGACTTCACGGCTGCGGTCGACTTTTCGCGGTCCGCGAAGTCAATATGCTGCAAACACAATTCTATGGAAATGGACTTCGCGGCCGCGGTCGACTTTTTGCGGTCCGTGAAGTCCTTTGGAATGCAATTGCACTGATTACTTGAGTAGGACTTATCTCAATGAACACTTTAGCGTAGAAATTGCAATTGGGAAACCCAGGTCATTAGCCATTTTCGCGGTCCGCGGTCTATTTTTTGCGGACCGCGGTGCTTCATTTTTCATAAGTTCAATCTGTTGTTTCGCAGACTGCGGTCAATTTTTTGCGGTCCGCGGTCCCTGCTGTCCAGAAATCATACCACACCGGATCTAACTTCGCGGCTGCGGTTGGCTTTTCGTGGTCCGCGAAGTCATTTCCAGTGTATCTTGCTCATTATGCTTAGACTTTCGCGGCCGCGGTCGACTTTTCGCGGTCCGCGAAGTCAGTTCCAGTGTGTCTTGCTCAGTATGATTAGACTTTCGAGGCCATGGTCAAATTTTCGCGGCCCGCGAAGTCTGTTCTAGTGTGTTTTGCCTCATTCCAGTATGCTTAGACTTCAGTGACTACTCAAGTGTCTGCACATCAATGTTCGGGAAACTAAACATGGTCACTTATGTGTACTTTGCAGGCAATGGTACTATATCGTGGAGGCGGTCGAAAAAACACGGGTAGAGGAGAAAGTCAAAGGGGGAGAGGCCCGGGGGAACCAAGGCAACCATCAAAAGTTACATTGCTTCCTCAGTCATCAGAACGTCCCAGTAGGGTTACAGACTCTCCTCCTTCACTATCAGGAAGTGAATATGCTCCGTTAGAGGAGGCCTCATCACAGTCATCCCCAATGGATCTGGTCTCATCTCTCTGAGCCCCAGCACGAGCAGTATCTCCTTCTAAATCCGCCTCCAGTGCACACTCATACTCTACTTCCCCTACAACTTCCTTATTTGGGGAGAATTCAAGTGACAACAAAGGGGATGCGCAGGTGGTTGAAGGGTTCGAGCGCAATCGGAATCCGGATGTGTGGAAGGATCGATTTATTAGTGAGAAAGCCTTTCACAGATTCAGAGAGTTGTGGACTGCCCGGTCACTTATCCCGGAGCGCACCTTCTCAATGAAAGATTTATCCACTTACAACCCTAATGTGAGGCAACAATTCCGAGACAGGAAAGGGTGGTCTTATTTCACTGAGCATCTCTAGGAGGCAAATGAGCATATAGTGAAGGAGTTCTACACTTATTTGTTTTGTATGGAAAAGGACTCAAAGGCATGCAAAGTCCGCAATCTCACAGTGCGTTTTGACGGACCTTCACTAAATGATTATTTTGAGATAGATGATGTGGATGATTCATTGTATCGTGAAAAACTTGCAGAAAAGGATGTTGCGAGAAATTGGTTGGCTTTGCACTTGGCCAAGCCCGTGGACACCCCGGAGTGGTTAACGGCTGGGAAGACTATCACCAGGAGGACCCTGAACTTCGAAGCTAAAGGATGGGAGACTTTTGTATGTAGCAGGCTAGACCCGACACATCATGACCAGACCCTCCCTCTCAATAGGGCTGTATTAGTAGCATCAATCATGGCTGGGTACCCTATCAATGTGGGGAATGGGATGTCCGAGGTCATTAGCCGGGTGGTCAGCACAGATGATACTTCTTACCCTTTTCCTCATTATCTGACCATGTATTGTGAAGACCAGGAAGTGACTACGAAACGCTTTGACACCAAAGTCAAGCCCAAAGAACCTTTCTCCTGGTATGACTTGAAAGATGAGGATAACCCCAAAAAGAAGTCAAAGGGAAAGTCGGTTGCCTCTACTAGCCAGTGGTGGTGGCGGAACCATCACTGCCCCAGCCTGCCATTCCAGAGGAGGCTCCAGGCCCGTCTTCCTCCACAGCTACTAACATCCCCTCCACCAGAGCCTATCCCATGACTGCTCAACGGCTGAACATAACACTCACTAGCCTCACCAACTGGATGCAGTCAACTCTTACAAAGTTGGCTGCAATTTCTACAGCCGTGGCAGCCCCAGCTACTCCTCCCCCACCACAGATCCCGCAGTCCATTGAGGACACTCTGAAAGAAACTTTGGAGAATGAGAATAAATCCTGGATGCAGTGGGTGCACATGAGAGTGCATTGACAAATCTAGCCAAAGAAACAAAGAAGTTGAGGAAGACTAGGGCGTCAAAGGAGGAGGTGGCGAAGCTGAGAAAGGAGGTCGACAAGCTATTAGGCGATCAGATTCCATTGGAGATGCTACTAGCCAACCCCATAGAGCCCCAGCCAGAGCAGTAGCCAGTGCCTCAGTCAGTGCAGGAGGAGGAGCCGGAGAGGCCACTGAAGAAGAGGAAGGTCATGTCCCATGCCCAGAACATCAGACTTGTACTGGTAGACCCTCCCACAGAGCACACTCAGGCTCAGAGCCAGGAGGCCCAGCCCACTGGAGCTCCATCACAGGCTATACCAGACCCAACTCCTACAGGTTCCCCATATCAGGCAGTTCCTTCCTCATCTCAGGCAGTTCCTACCCCAACTCAGACAGAGTAGCAGGGACCATAGCAGGCCGAGGGCCATTAGGGAGTTTTTTTTACTCTCTCTCTCCCATATTTTGCGCACTATTTTTGCTTTATAGATTAAGGACAATGCTTTCTTTTAGTTCGGGGATTAGCCCTACAGGCATTTCATTTTGGCTATATCGGATTGTATAATGAAAACAACTTTTTGTTTCTTTTTCTTTACGATTATTTCCCTTTTTGGTATGTATAAGATAACTATCCATTGTAAATATTCATCCCTTGTGTATATTCATCTAATTCCCCTATTGTACATATTCATTCCATCCCACGCACTTTACTTTATTTTACGTATTTCTTTTCTATTTTATAGCTTCTTACTTTTTTTTCATAGCGTCTTGTTCGGTTTTTGCGTGAGCAATAAGCCTTTGGTTTTCTTAACGCCACAATTCTTTCCAAAGGTGGAACTTGTGTGAACCGGGTGGATCTTCCCAAGGATGGACGGTGTGACA